>CAJPIZ010000605.1:0-15000 GCA_905368565.1 Medioppia subpectinata
TACGACATCGACTCCATCTTCGCTTAGGCTTAATATCTCAAGACTTATATCGGATCGAAAGCCCGATTCATCAAACTTTACTAAACCAGTCATTCCGTAAAATACATTCTTATAGTGGAAAACAATAGTTTTAATATAATGTAATAAAAACTCTAAATTACATAAATAATAAGGTTATATAAAAGCAGTACTTGTCTCATATAATTAAGAAGTGTAGTGCCGTGAGGCCAGGGATGGCCATCAGCGCAAGATATTGGATCCACTCTCCATTGATTACCATCCAAATCATGCAAAGCATTGGCTAATAATCTGATTCCGTCGTAAATAAGAGCCGATTCAGTCTATAATTGATAGAATCGCACAAAATTGTATACAATTTCTATAATTATTGTTATTACAAGTTATAACCTGAAGATAATTGTGTGAATTCAATAGATGTCTTGTGTCAGTATTGGTGGCAATTGTGTGCCAATCGCTGACAAATTGTTTGACGTGTGTATTGTTTGGATCAACAAATCTAAATGCCGTCAATACAGCCCTCGTGTGCAAGAATTTGCTTAAATCCAAAACATGTAAATCCTGGACACAATTAGAGACATAGAGATTAACATTGTTTGCAAATGTTTGCAAAAAAACAAAAGCATTTTCGCCAAAGAGCTTAAGATGTAATTCAATACAAAAGCCCAAAAATATTTTTCTTTTCTACTGAAAAATTATAAGCATTTTTTTGTGGATTAAAATAACCAAAAAATAGCGTACAATAATTGGTAGTAAAAAATGTGTAGAAAACAACTCAACGAACAAACAATTAATCTTTTCCGACGAAAGAATTGTTATAAAAAACTATTTTTATGTCAAAAAACTGAGTTAAGAAATGATAGCTAAAAGGCTTTGTGTTTTTCAATAGGTTTTTCTGTGTATAACAATAAAATTTACATAAACTAAACCCCAAACGATTTAACATAACTACCAAACGCTTTAATTTTAGTCACAAAACAAAACGGTTTATAACAAAGAGTTTTTAATCGTGAGAAGAGATAAACTCTAAGAAAATAAGTGCTTAAGACTTAAACACTTGACGAGAAAATAAAATTCACATTCAGAGCCAAAACCCAAATACAATACAATACAATACTTACAGAATTAATAATAAAATAGTGATGTTTTTCTGTTAAGACTCCCACTTGTAGTGCCTGTAAATGGGTTTCACTTCTCATTAAGTTTTTGGGCTGTATTTATGGTAAGCATAGGACAGACCTGTCGAAGAACTTCTGGAATACGATCTCTTCTCGCATACAGAATAATATTCAGACAATCGTTTTCCTTGACTTTTCTAAGTATATCACGATATGGTTTATCATATGTTAATTGAAATACATTTAAATTCCAGCTTTCTTTTGATGAAATTTCAAGCAAACGCTTGAAGTGAATGATTGCTGAATAAAAATAATGGATTATTTATATGAGTTTTTATATTAATATTTCATAGAATATCAGATAACAAATGTTTTTACCAGAATTGTCTTCGTATACAACAGCAAATGTCTTCCAACGCCACTCTTTGATTAAGTCGATGATCGCATCGGTAATAAGCGACGGCCGGGGGTATAGATTGAGCGATAGGTCGGCCCGATATGACTCGAAGTCATATCTAGTCTCGATGTGCGGTATTTCAAAGGTTTCGCAAATGGACTGCACATGCATTGAGGCGATGCTGTCGTGCGGACCCAATACGGCCACAACACCATTGCGTAAAAGTCCGCACACTATTGCAAATATTACACACAAGTTACTAAAAAAATGTTGATTTGTTACTAAATATCAAACCCTGTTGTTGGGCGAGAAAACTATCGGCGATGTCAAGAGTGGCCACATGTGCTATAAGAGTGGTTTGCGGCAAAATGTTTGAATCATTATTTATACGGTCGACGGCATAACGGAATGTCAACTCGTGTTCCGCCTCTCCCTTATTCAATAGAGCGCCTGGTATTCAAAACACAGACATTACTTACTTGTATATGTGATAATAGTTTTATATCAAAGTTATTTGTAAATTATATATACGAATTCGTATTATTTTAAATTTTAAAAATATTTTAAATTATTATTCGTAGATCTAATACTCTAGAGATGTTTGTAAATATGTAAAATATTCAAAGTTATATTTAAACTTAAATAACAAATAAGACCTTCAAATGCAACGTTAAAAAACCAATCGTGCGTTCATTTAGTGATAAAAATGGTCTTAATATTGGATTTAAATATTCAGGAATTTCGCACATGTTTTAAAATTTTTTTTCAAAATTTTGTCATTAATGCTATTAATAGATGAAACAAATACTTACCAATTCTTATAAAGTTTGGAAGACTTTCAACGTTTAATGCATTAATTAATATGAAGATCAAAATCATAGGTGTTTTTCGAGACATTATTTTACATCACTGGAAATGTGAGCAACTTTTATGGAAATGAACACAATTTTGCAAACCATAAACATTTGGGTTTTGAGACATAAACTTAGAAACAGATTACGCTATTTTTTGGTTATTTTAATCCACAAAAAAATGCTTATAATTTTTCAGTAGAAAAGAAAAATATTTTTGGGCTTTTGTATTGAATTACATCTTAAGCTCTTTGGCGAAAATGCTTTTGTTTTTTGCAAACATTATAAAACAATGTTAATCTGTATGTCTCTAATTGTGTCCAGGATTTACATGTTTTGGATTTAAGCAAATTCTTGCACACGAGGGCTGTATTGACGGCATTTAGATTTGTTGATCCTAACAATACACACGTCAAACAATTTGTCAGCGATTGGCACACAATTACCACCAATACTGACACAAGACATCTATTGAATGCACACAATTATCTTCAGGTTATCACTTATAATAACACTAATAATAGAAATTGTATACATTTTTATGCGATTCTATCAATTATAGACTGAATCGGCTCTTATTTATGACGGAATCAGATTATTAGCCAATGCTTTGCATGACTTGGATGGTAATCAATGGAGAGTGGATCCAATATCTTGCGCTGATGGCCATCCCTGGCCTCACGGCACTACACTTCTTAATTATATGAGACAAGTACTGCATTTATACTCTAATAAATATATAATCATATTATTTATTTAATTAAAGTTTTTATAACATTAAAACATATTGTTTTCCACTATAAGAATGTATTTTACGGAATGACTGGTTTAGTAAAGTTTGATGAATCGGGCTTTCGATCCGATATAAGTCTTGAGATATTAAGCCTAAGCGAAGATGGAGTCGATGTCGTAAGTTATCCATAGAAAACACTATTATAGACATTAAGAAATATTTATTATTTAAAATAAATACAACCAAAAGAGTGGAAAATGGCTTCAAAGGGGAAGGATTGAGAAATACGAGAAGTGGACAAAACATTATTTGCCTCAACTGTTGGAAAAGCCATTAATCAGAATCACGTCCGTGTTTAACGATCCGTTTTTTATGCTCAAGAAATCGTCCGACGGATTGAAAGGAAACAACAGATACGAGGGATTTGTTATTGATCTGATCGACGAGTTGGCCAAAGAGCTGAGCTTCCGGTACGTGATCTCTCCCGTCAAAGACAAGCAATGGGGCGGTCGGGACAAGAAGACCGGCCTCTGGAACGGAATGGTCGGCGAAGTGATGAGAGACGAGGCGGACATAGCGGTGGCCGACCTGACCATCAACTCGGAACGGGAGAAAGCCATCGACTTTACCTACCCTTTCATGTCTACTGGCATTACAATACTATTTAAAAAGCCCACCAAAACCATGTCTTTGTGGTCTTTTATGCTCCCATTTTCGACTCAACTCTGGCTCTATATGTTAGGCATCCTATCGTTTGTGGGTATTATTCAGGTATATGTCGGCCGCTTCTCGCCGTACGAATGGACGGACACCACTCCCTGTCGTACAGACAATCAGGTGCTCGAGAATAGCTATTATATGTCCAATAGTTTTTGGTTTGCCATCGGAGGCATTATGCAACAGGGATCAGATATCGCACCCAAGTATGTATTCATTCGTATTCATTAAAGTTATAACATTTATTTGTTACAATTATTCATATAATGATGTTATGGTCAGAGCGCTGTCCACTCGTATTATAGGAGGCGTTTGGGCTTTCTTTACGTTAATCATAGTGTCTTCATATACGGCTAATTTGGCCGCTTTTCTTACGGTAGAGGACGCGCCCTATCCTTTCGATAGTGTCGAAGCGTTGGCCGCACAGACAGCTATCAGTTACGGATTGGTTGGAAACGGTGCCACTCATCGCTTCTTTAAGGTATCCATCAATTCTCACCACAAATTGTTTTGCAATTTATTTTAGAAAACAATATAAAGATTTTTAAATTACAACACAAGTATACTGTATTAAGATAACAAACTTTATACATTGATGTATTAAAGTATAGCCATAGGATTTACATGCAATTCCATGTTATCTTTATTAATGCTGAGATAGAAGAGAACATGTTTTTTTTGCAAATTTTTAAGTAACTGAATTAAATTAATGATAAATTGTGGCAAATAATTGAATAATGATTTAGAGCACAAACATATCGACGTATAAAAAGATGGCGGAGTATATGGAGGAGAATGCAAACAGTGTCCTAAAGTCGAGTAACTCTATTGGAAGGGATGCTGTGGAGGAATCCGAAGGAAAGTATGCCTTCTTCATGGAGTCGGCAGTTATTGATTACATTACTGAACGACACTGTAATCTAACACAAGTCGGAGGACTTCTCGACAGTAAAGGCTATGGAATTGCCACCAAAAAAGGTGCAGAGAATTGCAAATACATATTGTTTAACAATTCATACACTATTATCTGGCGTACAGTAATACACGTGTAATGTATGGTTAATATAGACTCTAAATACCGAACCCCTCTCTCGGAAGCGATTGTGAAATTACAGGAAACGGGAGTTTTGCGGGAACTGAAGAGGACGTGGTGGACACAGAAGGCCGGAGGCGGCGCCTGTCTTAGCAAAGGTACGCCCGCTCTCCTCGAGATGGGTATGAAAAACGTCGGCGGAGTCTTCCTTATCCTCATCGGGGGCTCTGTTTTCTCCACTTTTCTCGCATTTTACGAGTTATTCGTCGAAACATTGAGGGAAACATCAAATATGGTAAGAAATTACATGTTTAAAGAATTTGTTATTTGAAACTTTTGTGTTGTTATAAACTCATCACTTTGTCATTTGAAATATTTATTTCAGAGCACTTTTTGTGGAGATTTGGCAACAAATTTGAAATTTTCGCTAAAAGTCTCTCAATATTCAAAACCTGTTAAAAGAAGTAACGATAAAAAACTGACTGAAAGTAAGCGATATATCAGTGAAAAAAGCATTAATATTTCAGCGCCTAATTTACAGACATTTTATTCTGATTTATATTAATTTAAATTCATTTTCTATAAATAATCACAACTTTTTTTGGGATTAACTAAATGGTAACTTTAAATAAGATTGCGGTATTTATAAATATATTATTATGTATTGCATAACCATGATATTTTTAATAAACATTGTTTTGGATATATCTGTTTCTTATTGTTATTCTTGCCAAATAAACTGACTTAGATTTATGCAGTTAAATAACATCTTAAGTTAATGGATTTATTTTTTCTAAAAATAATATAATTCTCTCTCTCTCTCTCTCTCTCTCTCTCTCTCTCTCTCTTATGCAATGGCTTTTCTCTATCATTTCTTTCAATCTGCACACAAAAGTCCCAACACTTGTCTGTCGGTACCAAAACGTGTACTAAAAAGATGTATCAAAAGTTTATTTCGTACTGTATATACATTGTGGACAATATTTACGGCACAATAAGTTATAATTGCAAAACATCTGCAAAATTTAAAAAGACAGACGAGAATCGCGTGAAGAATAATAAGAATACAAATTAGATTTACTCTTATTATTATATATGCGATACAAGTATAGAAACATTTATGAAATTATGTTTCATCTGTAATCTGAAAACCGTATTAACTGGTAGTGTATGCGAGAGATGTATGCAATGGTTGAGCCAAATGCCAAAAATGCCTTTAAGTCTCGTTCCTCTTATGTCTCGTAATTATCTTATGATTAAAGGGAGCATAAGATTGTGGGACTACTATCTAAGACACATTTTTAGAGATGGATACCTGATGTTTGAGTAAATTGTAGCCATCGGTATGTCCAAAAATGTAGTATAAATATTATGCAATCACTTCTGGATATATAGAGTAAGTCTCTCTCTCTCTCTCTCTCTCGCACTGTATATATTAAATGTGATGTGTTTTTGGCTGGGAATCTATTTGTGAAGATAATGATAATGATGGAAAAAATGCCACAAATCGATCATACCTTACATAACATTACTATTAGAGAGCATTCATACCATCATTTTATTGAAGATCCCCTTTGATCACAACACTATGGCTTTGGGCCATATATTGGCCAATGATTGCCAAACACACACCGATTCACAGCCTCTCTGTTCCCCTCAATTCAATAATACCTGCGATCCCTTCCATCTCTCACACTATGATTTCAAGTGTCACTTATATTATAGATATTTTACAAATATTGAGGAATACAATCAAATTGCATAACACTGTAAAGTATACCCAATACTGTATTATCTAAATAAGTAAAAATAAAATAGTGTGCGTATAGTGTGTTATTGATATCAAAATCAAATTGCTTTCGGGCCCTAATTATGCATTAGGCATAACAGGCATAACTTGCATAACACGCTACTATCCATTCAAACAGACATCCCATGCCCTGTCCCTCACAATTGTCAGGTGTAGTGTTGTGTTAACCCCAACACTACACTATAGGCCATGCAGTTTATGCCAATGTTTTCTCTATCTCTCTTCTCTTGCATAACAGTTATTGTGTGAATAAATCATAGGAATAGCAATACCATACGTGTGTATCTGTGCTTAACGTGTTATGCAATGCAATGCATATTCAATATAATTTCTCACACAATGTATTGCGAAAATAAAATCTAGATCTGGTTTTTTGAAAGAAGAGTATTTAAAATTCAAATATAATATAATCTGTTGGTTAGTCTCTCCATCAGTTGGCTTTCAACATACGAGTCATGAAGACATGAAAATTCAATGCTTCAAAAAAAGCCTTATTATACTAAATATGACTTCACTGGCACTACATATTAAGTGCTATCCATTGACGCAAATATAGTCTATTAGGGACTGTATGGGGAAGAGAGAGATAATGAATGTCTTCCATCACACGAAGGCATCTACAGGTCGCAGACCTTTGCCTTATTATACGTTGTGCTGGCAGTTGTAGAAGTAGTAGTAGTAGTAGTAGTAGTAGTGGTGGCACTTGTATGCCATTACCAGAGCACTGGCTGATGGGCCGAAGCACTGATTATTTAGTGCTCGGGTCGTATCACCTGCCGTATCGCTATCGGTATATATGATAGTATGGCATACAATGTATATAATATATATGGTATGGTATGGCATGCCTTCCAACTCTACGCTACACTTCTTTTTTTAATGTCTTGACTTTAGGCCAAAAGGCATAACAACTAAAACAACACATCAATCGTTTTCTTCCAAGCGATCATTAGTGGCGACCAGAGATTTTGAACACAACTTTGCTTTACTTATGATTTCCAAACATCAGGTATCCATCTCTAAAAATGTGTCTTAGATAGTAGTCCCACAATATCTCTCTCTCTCTCTCTCTCTCTCTCTCTCTGATCTTCTTTTTTACATTCAAATGCCTTATCATTAAATATAGTTCACACAAAATACTTGTCGATTCGGTAATTGTAATGAAATTGGGACTCAAATCAATGTTCAAATGCATTGATTTGCCATTAATTTACAAACAAAACAAAAATACGAAAAAAGAAGTTAAAAATCTTTTATTTTTATGTCTTTTTCAGGTATCGTCTCTCCAGGCGCTCATTAGAGATGTGTTTTGCCATTAGATAAGAGTGACTCTCGCGATAGAGTCCAACGCTTTCCCCTCCTTTTCCATCACTATATTTAGAGAGAGAGAGAGAGAGAGTGAGAGAGAGAATGGCATAAAGTCCTACCGGTGCTCATACTGGATGATGGTTGAGAGTGAGAAATCGTGCACTGAGTCTCAGGACAGGCCCTACCCCTGCAAACTAACAGCTACTGTATTAAGTGATGTACACATGAAAAATAGCCCCGAATATGATTTCGTGATATCGAAAAAAATTCTTCATTCAAATGATGAATGAAAAAAGTACACAAAACACAGAAATTCCGCACAAATACAGTCTTTTGGTGTCGTTTTGTGTTCACATAATTTCCCAACAGAAATATCTCTTCTCTTTCTATAACTCCATAAACAATAATCATTTTCCTATTATTATTATAATTATAATACAATACAAAATGTAATTCACATTATGTCTGGACATTGAATTTAACTTTTGTTTTCAGCCACTGTTTTGAACCGAAGAAAAAACACATCAAAAATACATAAATATAATAAATAACTTTTTTAGCAAAACTAAATTTCTGCTCAAACTTTCAGTTAAAAAATTATAAATGCATTTATAGATGAAGCAGAAAAAGAAAATTGTTTTGCAAAAAGTTTTTTATTGATATAAACAGTGTGTCTGAAAATAACTTACAAATTAGTGAACAAGAGATGATTTGTTGCGATTATAAAAATCATATATAAAAGTTACCAAAAAAAGTAATTGATATGAACTCATAAAATACCATAAAATATAACTATTTTAGACACCTTTTAGAAAATGTGAGACTAAAACAGTATTTTTTGTTTCAATATTAAAAGTCGAAACATATTTCTCTTTCACTGTTTTTGTCATATGTATAATAACTGACACATTATTTTCACTCTTCACTCGATGTGTACTCTAAAGAGTGAAAACAAAAACAAAATCTTGACTGAAATTAAATTAATTAAAATTATTTATGCAAAAAGTGTTTCCGATATAAAAACCGGGATATATTTTATAACATAATTAAAATTAATATCGTTTCAAGCATTGGCTGCTGTGTGTGTCTAATATTCAGTATACTGTATGCCAGACACAGTATATATCAATTAAAATCAAATGATATATTATGTGAACCAGTATTTCGGACAACATTTTTGTTAGTTTTATATTTAATTTTATTTTTTTAATTCAATTTTATTTCAATTTAATTTACGCTTTTCTATAAACAGTATACTTCTTAAGCAATACTAAATTCAATGCACTTTTGATGTAATTTTTTTCTTGATGTCCATAAAAACATTCAAATTTAATTGATTTAATATCGTTTCAAGCATTGGCTGCTGTGTGTGTCTAATATTCAGTATACTGTATGCCAGACACAGTATATATCAATTAAAATCAAATGATATATTATGTGAACCAGTATTTCGGACAACATTTTTGTTGGTTTTATATTTAATTTTATTTCAATTTAATTTACGCTTTTCTATAAACAGTATACTTCTTAAGCAATACTAAATTCAATGCACTTTTGATGTAATTTTTTTCTTGATGTCCATAAAAACATTCAAATTTAATTGATTTAATATTATTGTAGAAAAACGATTGAGAATTTATTTTTATCTCTTTTTTCAACACTTTTACGCCACGAGAAAAGAGGAGCAGAGATCTGATATCTGTTGCTTTTTTCAGACCATAGGTCCTTAAAAAAAGTGAAAATGTATTTTTCACATACAATCTCATCCATAAAACATAATAATTTTCATGTCTCTCTCACTCTTCACTACAGTATTCCGAGCCATACCTGTGCTGACAATTACTACCTGTTCTTCATTGATATATAACTTTTTTTCTCTCTTCACTTCAATAGTGAGTAGAATTTCGTACAAAAGATAAAGAATTTAATGTTTTATTCTCTCAAAGAAGCAGAAAATAAGGTTCAGATTTCTCTTCAGATATGATCCGTATTTATATTTTACGTCTGAAAATTGAGATTAATTTGAATTTTAAGCTCAATTTAAGTGTTTCTCTTCTTATTCTTGAGTTTATGTTTGTTTTTTACTCTAATCTATGGGTTTTTGACGAAAATATTTCGTTTATATCTATTTAAGTGAAGATTACTTTTATGGATGACTGCAATGAATGGATGGGAAATCATATATATTTTACGCTCACAAACAGAATATAAAAAACATACATAATATTTATCGCATTATTTGTTACGGAAAGCCCATTGAGTGTTATGTATATGTTGTGCCTTATTGTCAGTCAGTCATACCTATTGAGACGCCCATAGTTTGTATCATAGATTGATGGACTTAAAGAGCAGTCTCTGGCGCGCAAACCACTCGATAGGGTCGGCTCTCCTCTGCTCTGCTCCAGATCATAGGCACTGATAATCTAATTGGCACTGGGATTGGCTTTGACTCCAACAACAGATTGAGAGAGAGAGAGAGAGAGAGAGAGAGAGAGAGAGAGAGCACAATAACAGAGAAGAAAATAAACAGTCTCTCTATCTCTATCTTTTTGCGAGCCATACCTCACATACCTATTCCTGAAATTCTGATTGAGATTAGGTATAAGTGTATTGTTATTATATTAGGGAATAATTATTTTGATGTTTTTATGGCACACAATGTATACACTTTTGTGATATGATATGCACTTTATTTTCTAGCCGTCGATACGTTTGTGCGATTAGGGAAACACACAAACAACACATGCATTTTCATATCTTCAATCAGTCAATGCCTGTAAAAATGTTTCCTTTAAAGTATTTTTTATATACCGCTAATTATTATGCAATAATAGACTTAATGTTTCGCTTTTGCAACGAGAAAAAAATAATACATAAATAAAAAACTTTAAAATTTTAAATATAAAGCCTCTGACAGCAGGTGATAGTTATTGTTTCATCTGCTGTACACTATAACAGCCATTAGTGTACTGAATATATACTGTGTATAAGTCGAGAGACAAGCCTTCGGGTGGCAATGGACTCTCTATTAGGAGTGATATAATGTCCCCTTTTTTGATCATAATTGTAATTTAGTTGTTGCAAACATTTGGGCACAAAAAAATACAAATCAAACATAAAAAATAAATCTGTTTTTTCTAATAAATTACATTAATTGAGATTTTTTACTGTAAATTTTACTGATAAAACTTATCAGTAAATGTAAAATGTAAAATGTATTAAAACTTCATAAGTTTGGAAACATATAGTGAAATAGAAAATGTTTTACTTTTTTATACCATAACGATGTATTTCACAAACTAATAACGAGTTTATTTTATATAAATTATGGTATAAAACCAAATTAATCAAAATATATTATACATATTCTCATTCATAGTGTTGTTATTGTCTTTTTTTCTCTACTGTATATTTATTATAAAATTGTAATACATTTTGATTGTCTAATGAATGGGAGAAACAATTGGGTCGAACGGCAGGCAATAAATTAAAATATTAGACTAAATATTAGAGACTAAATGGGAATAACATTCAAAATATCAATTCAATCGATATATGAATTCAAAAAACCAATTTCTACCGATTGTGAAGCCTATGTTTGACTCAATTTATAATTAATGGTATGTTTTGAAAGGGGAGCGAGAGATGTATAGACACGCACTCAAGACATTTATGTACACTATATCTCTGGTTTAATGAATCCCCTTATTATCAATTGATTTCTAGTACACACATAACATATCCAACAGTGAATGCATTTTAAATATAATATTAATATTAATTTCGAGTCGTGTTTATAACACAATATTTTATAATTGAATTTTTACTGAAGAGATATTTGACATTTGTATGAAATTTTTATGTCTGAAATAAATTAATATAATAACTCATAAATAGATATTTTTAAATTAAGATTTAAGACTTGTGTTGAGATTTGGGATTCATTCAGACAATACATATACCAATGGCTTTATGTTATAAATTGTTTTTCAAGCACACGAACGGGCGATTGAATACCAGGGGATAGACTGTAGGACAGGGATTGAGAATAATATAATTAAAACGTGTATAATATTAAAAAGAAATTGTAATTTCATTTGCAATAAATCTATCAAACGTACGGCTCATTCAATGCAAACTGAAGGTGTTTTAGAGAAAATAATTTGTTGGTAATTGTTGTCTACGATAGAGAGCATCGGGACTATGATTAGGGCTCTCCAGAGTTGCAGCTGGACTTCAGGACAGACACAATAACATATACAATGAGATATATATTAACAAATGTCTGATGATATTTATGTTATTTATATATACTCTGTATTTCTGGGTTTAGATAAAGCAGTAAAGAGAAGATAGAAAACTAAAATAATACATTACATGTAAATTATTGATAAAGTAATGTAGAGAGAGAGAGAGAGAGAGAGAGAGAGAGAGAGAGCAGGTGCTTGCTCACGATTTGGCAGCACCTTCATATGTTATGGTATGTTATGGCACTCCATCCTCATCCCATATTTCAGCTCACGATAATTGCCGCTCAAACTGTTATTTAAAGTTTTCAACTACTGTTGAAAACATTATCTTACAATTCGTCTCAATTTGAACGCAAACTTTATGTTTCTCTCCATTATATTGAAGCAAAGACTTGTGCCGTAAACTGATAGGCATTTATATAATGAATATATTGTTTATCTCTGTCTCGCATACAATACAATACACAACAAATACGTGAAAGCAAGTGATCATGAACTATCTATTTTGCATTTTATTTTAGTTTTTTGCAAACATTTATTGTTTCCCAAAGCAATGTTAATGATAAAAGTGTGTGTTTTCTTTTGGTCGAGATTTTTATTATTATTATTGCTATTCTTATAGCACTTCCAATGGGTTTCAGATTTCATTTGTTGATTGCATTGCAATTCTTATGCAAAAATAAATGTTTACGACTTTTTTTCTCTTTCGCTTTTAAATCATATAAATCTTATTAACGAACGAAACAGAAATATATATCCCTTTTTGCCATTCTTTTGGTTAGCGTTTATTTGCCAAACGATTCCTTTGAAAATATTTTAATTCTTTCATTTATTTAATGAAATGATAATAAATCCACTCAAATATATATCAGTCGCCTGCCTATCATTCACTTCTCTCTCTCTCTCTCTCTCTCTCGTTGAATAAGAAAAAACATTTTTTGAAATACTTTTTTATTTAGCGGTAAGTCTTTTGATTGAATTGTGGATTCATTGAGAATAAGCGCTTTCATTGTCTGTTTCATCTAATTCTTAATTCTATGGCAAAAGTTTCTCAACTCTTAACATACATTGTATTAAAACATAACTCATAACTGGAGTCATCAATGCATAGGAATAACAACATTCTTAGACATAAATGTATGGCTAATACAGTACTGCTTTCCTTTACAACATTGTAAATAATATTGTGAAACAAAAAACATTATAATTTTGAACATAACATACCATACAATAAGCAGATTATGCATAACATATGATTATTTTCTAAGACCCTCTCTCTCTCTCTCTCTCTCTCTCTCTCTCTCTCAAAGAGGAACTGTATGTTAGGGACAGACGTCAGAGATTTAGGAATTGCCACAAAGAATTCGTTAAATACTTTGAGTCCTTAAATACATTGTGTTGTGTAGTTGTAGGAGAGAGAGAGAGAGAGAGAGAGAGAGAGAGAGAGAGAGAGAGAGAGAATGATAGGCAGACGACTGATATATATTTGAGTGGATTTATTATCATTTCATTAAATAAGTGAAAGAATTAAAATATTTTCAAAGGAATCGTTTGGCAAATAAACGCAAACCAAAAGAATGGCAAAAAGGGATATATATTTCTGTTTCGTTCGTTAATAAGATTTATATGATTTAAAAGCGAAAGAGAAAAAAGTCGTAAACATTTATTTTTGCATAAGAATTGCAATGCAATCAACAAATGAAATCTGAAACCCATTGGAAGTGCTATAAGAATAGCAATAATAATAATAAAAATCTCGACCAAAAGAAAACAATGTTAAGAGTTGAGAAACTTTTGCCATAGAATTAAGAATTAGATGAAACAGACAATGAAAGCGCTTATTCTCAATGAATCCACAATTCAATCAAAAGACTTACCGCTAAATAAAAAAGTATTTCAAAAAATGTTTTCTTTTCTTATTCAACGAGAGAGAGAGAGAGAGAGAGAGAGAGAAGAATGAATTGGTATCTTATATAATGTAACATTTGCAACATTAATAATAATACTGTACACAAAACATTAAAAATATACGTTAACTTAAAAGCCATTAAGACTTTTGGAAATGTTAGCCCAAAGTAAAGCTCTGAAGTAGTTATGGTGTGGAAGGGAAGGGAAGACTTGTCTTACAATTGGATGCAATTGCCATTCAATGTCCCAAAACCTACATTTATATCTTCATATTAAACCATTTGGTAGCTCTACTAATGTCTAGTTCTGGTCTCTCTCTCTCTCTCTCTCTCTCTCTCTCTCTCTCTCTCTCAATATCTAATAATTTTACAGGATTTCAGTTAAAAATACTTCTGTCGTTTGCAAACAATTTTATGAACAAAATTATTATATATGTTAAAAATATATTGATTTAATATTTTATTTAATGATTTTAGACACAGATAGTGATTGAAAACTGATTGATATTTTTTATTATTATCATATAATACACTGAAATTGTATTGATTATTGCAAAACTCAAAATGATATCCAAATTGGAAATCAATGACATTGAAAATCATGGGATAGTTTTTTTTGGCTTACGTTTGCAATAGTGCTCTCAATTCAATACAAAACTTGTCCGTAAATTGCATTATAAGTTAAGCTAAATATTTAAAAACGATTGTAAAAAAACAATTAAGTTATCGATACTTAAAAAGAGGAAAAATATTAGACAAACATAAAGAAGAATGACTTTCCACTCAGTTTTGAATTCATATACAGAGAATGGAGCAGATATATCCGGACAACAATTAAATCTTATTACTTTAAACTTG
>CAJPIZ010000605.1:20000-22597 GCA_905368565.1 Medioppia subpectinata
ACTCTCAAACTCCGCACACATACACACAAAATCCATACATCATTTGGTCTCCGATTCTTTGCGTTTGTCGTGTTTTTATTGCCAGAAGCCGTTATCGGTTCGGTCTTATACTATAACTTCTCTGTCTATAACATGCACTTCAACTATAGCTTATGGAAGTGGCGAACAATACCGGTGCGCACCAGGACTTGACAATAGGCCAGTTGTTATAGAGAGAGGTAATACAAGTACAATATAAAAGGGCACAGAATAGGGAGGCTGTGAGAGCCATACAAACTATTTGTACAGTATATGCGTGTATGTTATGTGTGTAAAAGTGGGTGCTTTTACATGCTTTACATACATTACCAGCGTTTACATGACTGTCCCTCTCTTTGGGCCCACTGTTTGGCCCACTATTACTGCTCAGAGGATGTCTTTTTTGCACTAAAAACTAAAATTTTTCTATTCTCTCTCTTTTCTCTCTGTTGTGCTCTGTTTTTGTCGACGATTTTTGCTTATTATTTGCCAATATTTCTCTATTGGTTTTCTTCATTGCCATAGCATTCACTGCAAACACACTTTACTATAACTCTATTTGAATTCTTTAAAATATAAGGGATAGACAGGGCCTACAGGAGGGGCTCTGACCACGTTTGGGTCGCGCTGTACCCCTCACTGACTAAACCGATTGACACTAATGCCACAAATATTTTGATTGCCTCTCACTTTTGTGTTGTATACGCTCTGTATTGACGGACCCCTTGGCTGTGCTCTGTTAGGTCTGCCTAAAAAGTGGCCCTTCCTTACCATCCAAAGAGTGTCTCTAATATGCCTGCTGTGCACCACAAGTGATTTGGTGATCCCTTTTCGATGTCTTTTTATTTGTCACACAGACTCTCTCTCTCTCTCCTGAGCAAACACTAGCGGCCATACAGTCAGACGCCTCGAAGCCAAACACCGTATCTCTCACTTATGGACTCTCAATATAACACAGTTTTCAGAGATCAATCTCTCTCTCTCTCTCTCTCTCTCTCTCTCTCTCTCTGCATCTCAATAATGTGTATATAAGGTATAGCGGAGGGTCTGGTAGTGTGTATATTATGAGCGCACAGTTTGGTGTATTCCCTCCGCGAATGCTCTAAAGAATAAGTATTCGTATCGAAAGAGAATACAAAAGCAATTGTCGGACAGAGAATGGGAGGCAAAAGAGTGGGGCGTTTCTGTCGACTACTAAACACCGGCGTTACGTGTCTTCGACGCAACGCCTCCTTTCCTCCCAAGTCTTTCACATCCATAAGACTCACAACAGATAGAGAGTGAGTGCAGACTCTTTGCGAGCCGATGGAGATCTAGTGTACAACTCTTATATACATGAATACATGCACACCATTCAGCACCTGAGCAAACACTAGCGGCCATACAGTCAGACGCCTCGAAGCCAAACACCGTATCTCTCACTTATGGACTCTCAATATAACACAGTTTTCAGAGATCAGAGACACAGAGCAATGCAATGCAAGAATGCAATGAATCGATGTCTTATTAAACACATATAAAAACAGCCAAATTTTTGAGTTTAGATTTCAGGCGAGAGGGAAAAACTATTTAGTTTTTTGTTGTTTTCTGTTACAATTTTGAACTTCAATTCAGCACAAAAATTAGTGGTTATAAGATCACTTCACTCCTTCCCATATTGCAAATAATATGGTATCACATCTTAAGGGATTTTTATATTATAATTAACAAGGGCTAATGTTAAAAGGCATCTCATGTGTTATGCTAATTCTATGGTTTCAATGCTATTTATTGATATATGGGTTGAAATGATGGGTAATTTTAATTCTATAAGAATTTTTCTATTAGTACATGATAAAACA
Organism: Medioppia subpectinata; assembly: GCA_905368565.1. Lineage (NCBI taxonomy): Eukaryota > Metazoa > Arthropoda > Arachnida > Sarcoptiformes > Oppiidae > Medioppia > Medioppia subpectinata. Next base: position 21,860 of record CAJPIZ010000605.1, read on the forward strand.
ACAGAAATTTATTTAGAAAAGATTATTTTGAAAATTACACAAATTTCATTGCAACAACCAATTTTACAGCCTGCCTAAACATCTTTACTATAATTTACGTCGCGTTTATTTAGAAATTTATAATAAAATCTATCTAAAAATGCATAAAAAGTTATAGGGGGCTAAAAGTCTATGTTTTTTGCCCCCAAACATGATTATATCGACATAATTAATAGTAAAGATGTTTAGGCAGGCTGTAAGATTGGCAACAACAATAATTATGAAAATATTGAAATGCCTACTTTATTTCTAAATGCTAGTTCTTTTAGAATTACACAATTAAACACATTACACCAACTTCTAAATGTTTTACTTCATATTTTACATCTTTCGATTCGGTTTTAATATATGGCATTTGCTCGCAAGCCTTGTTACGATATATCAATCATTTAGTATAAAAATATTTTTGCCAAATATTTCTGCTCAATAATTACTGCCTCTTTATGCATATCCAAAGCCAATGCGAGTGTTTAATACCAAATGAATGTCTGAATTTTTTCGGTACAAAACAAATTCCACAACAAATGTATATTTATATTATAGAGAAAAAAAATAAATTCTCAAATATTTTTGTGGTCATTCATTGCTCTGGCAATAGTCGTGGCGATGCATACAAATTCCGTATTTAAAAACTAAGTGTTTTGGAGAGAGAGAGAGAGAGAGAGAGAAAGCATTGTATAATATGGAAGTCAAGCCGTT
>CAJPIZ010000606.1:6139-22591 GCA_905368565.1 Medioppia subpectinata
AGAGAGAGAGAGAGAGAGAGAGAGAGAGAGAGAGAGAGAGAGAGAGAGACAGAGAGAGACAGCACAAAAATACAAGTTATATAACAAGTAATGTATGGAAACAACAAAAAAGAGTATAATTTTTAAGCGCACGACTGGTAAAGGAAAAAATGCAATACATTAACAATTTTACAACAAAAATATTTTTTATTTAATTGACTATAAGCTGAACATACATTGAATCTATGATATGATGTTTTTCGCATAATATTACTCAAGAGATATGCATTTTTGGATATTTTTGTTGTTACACTACCGGCGAAGCAATGCATCGATAATTGCCTGCATTTCCACAACACAAGAGACCAGAAATTTTCATTGAAATATAACATTGTATGCAATTGTATGCATACATCGCATGCGAATGGATGGCCTGTCTTCTTGTCTATCAACTTAATGACACAACCAATACATGCCATTCATGTTGTAAAACGCTTGCCATCTGTCCATTAGGCAAATACCATTCCGATTTACCCCCTGGTTCTCATTAACTGCGCCCCCGATATATATCTAGTGATATATCGTTTGCCGTGTTTATGCCCTTTGGATAACCGATGCCTTTGTTTTTAACTCGTTTTCTGTTTGACAACAACAACAGACCATTCAATAACATTGAAAGGACTGCTCATCTCTCCAACCGTATTATGTGTTTCATTATTGATTAGTTCCTACTTTTTGTATACATTTCTCTTCACTTTCTATTACTTTTGGTAATAAATTTTTGATTTTGCCTTTTAGTGATCGGATGAGAGGGAAGAATACAATACATTGTATACAAAATTTATATTATTCTTTCAGTTAACGACACTCTCTTATAAATACACTAAACACCGATTTGTTTCTGTCTCTCTTTCTCTCTCTCTCTCTCTCCCTATCCATCGGTGTATTGACTTTACATACGATTAAGTGAAACAAAACTCTTCGCACACAATATATTAATGTTTGATTCAGTTATTGCTCTACTCTTACGCCTCTCCGCTTCCTTGAGATGACTATTTTTTTCTTAGCTGTCATTTAAATCTGCTTTAAAAGCATTTACAACATAAGCCATAACTGCTCAGTCGTCTCATAAATATTTCACTACAGAAAAAAATACGTTATGGAGAGAGAGAGAGAGAGAGAGAGAGACAGAGAGAGACAGCACAAAAATACAAGTTATATAACAAGTAATGTATGGAAACAACAAAAAAGAGTATAATTTTTAAGCGCACGACTGGTAAAGTAAAAAATGCAATACATTAACAATTTTACAACAAAAATATTTTTTATTTAATTGACTATAAGCTGAACATACATTGAATCTATGATATGATGTTTTTCGCATAATATTACTCAAGAGATATGCATTTTTAAGAGAGAGAGAGAGAGAGAGAGGTTTAGTATTGTATATACTGTTTGGGGCTTTGCTTCCCATGTCTTTTGGGACAGAGTTTTCCAATCGTTATATAATTTGCAGATAATATTGTCGTAAGAAATTGTCGTTTCATTAAAATGATAATAAAGTCAGTAATTAGTGTTACATTCTTCCAGCGTTTCGGGCACTTCTCGCCGACAGTCTTCCCTCTCGACAACAAACCCTCTCTTAAACTCCCGATAAGTCTAATTAAAAATTACATTTTGAAGCGATTCTTATATTTGAATTGCTTTTTTTATTTGCTGTGAAATTTATTATATTTTTGTTTTAAAGTATTACTTGTATTACATTTTTCATATGAATAATCGATTGCTTGAGTGACAGCCCATTGGAAATATTTGTACACAAAAAATATTACATAATTTTTAAGTGTTGCCAAAGGAGAGAGAGAGAGAGAGAGAGAGAGAGAGAGAGAGAGAGAGAGAGAGAGAGAGAGANGAGAGAGATAGAGAGAGAGAGAGAGAGAGAGAGAGAGAGAGAGAGAGAGCAGGAATTATCTAAAAACTGAGACCTAATGAATAAAAATGAGTTATTGAAGAGTTAAACATATAATTGATGACTAGTTATGATAATAACCTAATAATTAACAATCATTTTCTTCTCCGATATCTTTCTTATTCTTTTTGTATTTCGCTTTAAAAATGACAACAAAATCAAAAACTAAACCAAAATGTGATGCAAAATGAAAAACAGAAACAACAGAAACATTGCTTTTATTTATTAACACTTAACGGCATTAGCAAAATAATAGGCGTTGACAAATTATTACAAAAAACGTGACAGTATCACTCGGATTTTACGAACACCAAAATTCTGACAATATATTTTGCAGTTGGATATCATAGTAAAAATCAAAATTCAAATAACCATGATAATTTCGGCTAAACTAAATGCCGGTTATGTTTTCTCACATATATATAATAATTATATTTAAGATAATTAAGTTTAATGAATTTATAAGAATTTTTACATAGACATAATGTTAAATTTAAAAAAATTCAAACTTATTTTTGATGAAAAGTGCCATGTAGGTTTTATGTAATTTTTAATGCTAAGTCCGAATATGATAATAAAAAGTTTGTATCTTGAATATATTTTTAGTTATTTAATTAATTGTATTTGTATATAATTTTTAAAGTCAAAAAAATAATAAAAATATTAACTCAATTTTAAAACTATGTTGATAATATTGAAAATTAAAGAAAGCCATGTTGATTTGATTTATTAAAACTTTGAATTATATATATTTAAAATTTTTAATTAAAGTCTTAAGATCAATAACTCAAAATAAATTCACAATACAAATTTTATAATATCATATTCGGACTCAGCATTAAAAATTACATAAAACCTACATGACATTTTTCATCAAAAATAAGTTTGATTTTTTAAATATTTAACATTATGCCTATGTAAAAATTTTAAAAAATTCATTAAACTTAATTATTTTGGTGAAAACAGGATCAAAATCAAATTATCTGGTCAAAAGTTATTATGTTATCATTACACTGAGTTAGATAAGTTAAGTATTAATGAATAGGTATGGATGAGACAAATTAATATTTGAAAGCATTTTCTAATTCTGATGTAATTTTAACAAGTTATTGTAGAATATGTAGAATATTTTGTATGTTATTTGTAGTGAAAACATTTTGATTTTAGTCAATTTATAGTAATTGTAATTGCAAATATCATAATAATTAATTTATTATTAATTTGTTACCAATTTAAAAAATATTTTAACAAAAATAGGCACGCATTCATGTGCAAACTTTTTTATGTCAAGTAATGAGAGTCCATTTATATAGAGAAAGACTGCCGGTTTAAGGTTTGTCAGAGACATTAGACGGTCAACAAATGAGCTGGATTGAATTTTCATATTTTCCAATTATATTTGAATCATATTTGAATAGCTAGACTCTTAATGTCTATTGGTTGGTAATTATTACCAAGATATGCTTTCGTCACTTAATGAAAACATTTCTTTAAAATTTCATAATTGTATTAATGAGTAAAAAATGAAATCTCTCTCGAAGTTCATTAGCCAAGAATTTTATGCAAATATTGCTCTTTATATTAGATGTTGTTTAGAGAGTGTATGCGAGAGAGAGAGAGAGAGAGAGAGAGAGCACAAAAATACAAGTTATATAACAAGTAATGTATGGAAACAACAAAAAGAGTATAATTTTTAAGCGCACGACTGGTAAAGGAAAAAATGCAATACATTAACAATTTTACAACAAAAATATTTTTTATTTAATTGACTATAAGCTGAACATACATTGAATCTATGATATGATGTTTTTCGCATAATATTACTCAAGAGATATGCATTTTTTGATATTTTTATTGTTTTGTATCTTATATTTACAACAGATTTTGACATCTATTAAAGACGTTCTCAAAATCCAAGACATTCAAGACAACTGTAATAATGATGAAAGTCTTTGCGATTTCGTTAAGAGATATCTTAAGAGTAGTCTTAGGACACAGAAAATGGTGGTCAAAGTTGTGGTTAAGACTGAACCGTTTGGTGATCCCATAGATGTAAGCTTAAACCAAAAATATTATGTAAAATATTTCGTGCTATTTTGTAGGAAATATTAAAGTATTTTTAAAGTATACTGTATTAAGGTTTTTGTGGATATTCTTACACTAATTCTGTGAATTCTATCGTAAATTGAATTTTATTTGTTTAACAAATACTGATTGCAATGACAGCCGACTCTTTCTAATAATGATTTTCAATATAGTTTGCGATTCTTTGCGATAATAAAACACCAGATTGTTTACAACAAGAATATTCTGGTTTAATTGAAAACATTGTGGTAAATTAATTTTATAAATAATTCTTGCTTTACAAACAACAAGTATCGCTGTATTTACCGATTGAATAAAATATTAACCGCAATAAAGCGCTCGCATTGTTATAACATTATTAGCGGTTTTGTGTGTTAATCAGTATTCAAACCGCAAATCCAATTGAAAATCATTTTAGAAAACTTTAATAACAAAGTCATTGACAATACGACTGCACAGTGTTTGCTATAATTTAATAATAAAAAGCGAAACTTATTTATGTTTCAATAAAATATGTGTGATTTGATTAGAGATGGCATACATGGGAATCGATTTACATTAAACTCGTTGTGTTTTCAAACTAATAATGAATAAGTGAAACATAACACACATGTACTGTATATATACCCACACAGAATATTCTGTCACTCACTTTAACGTACATTTATATACACTTTATATCTAAAGTTATGTTATGTTTCGCTTTTATTTATACGGTATTCACAACACATCACATATTGATTACACGGAGAAAACAAAACTTAATTACGTTTAGCGTCAGAATCCTAATACTTATACGACTAACAACTCTGGTCTCATAGACTTAACATAACACACATTAATTATTTTATTTTTTTATTTTATTTAGCAAGGATTCAAGAATGGGCAGAAGTATTTCAAGTTTTATTATTTTCAACACAAGTATGACCAATCTAGTGCGCCAATAGCATTATATATAAAGGTTGCTGATATGACTAAGCCTAAGAAAAATACTGAATTGTTTGACTTGTTTGGCCCAAATGTTAACAATCATATTGTACAAGTCAATAATTAATTTTAATGTAAGATATTGTAATGAAATTTTAATACGTCTAATAAAATTTTCATAAATTTTATGTTATAAAATTCATGCATTTATTGCTTAATAAAAAACTTAAATATCCATTGAGTGGTCGGAGGGAAGCGATGATAAGTGTCAGATCAAGTCTATTCAGACGTCTATTAGGCATAATGTGTGTAATTATTGTGATCATTGCCTCTGCTTTATGTATAGTTATAGCCATTTATCGTATCTTTGATAACATTATGTTAATTAAGACAATACTCGCTATCATTAGTTGCATTATTTATATAATTACAAACGTTGAGTGTTTTGATACCGTTTGGATGATCAGTAATATTGTATTTATAAACATCTCTTAAATACAAATTTCTTGAGATTAACGATACGATTGTATTGATTATTAAATATAATAATAATAAGCGATTATTGAGATCTATGGCTGAACACTAATATTACGAGCAATGGATCAAATATTTTAACAATATCATAAAAATTGTGGTTTTCATCGCCTATTATATGGGATCCGTTGGCATTGAATTATGCATTTATTCCTTACATTACAACAACACTACACTATTATTTCGTATTATAATTTTTTATAGTATTAATATGTATGTGTCCAGTCGTTAGATATATTGTTGTAATACAGTATCATACATGGAAATGAAATGTTATATAACTTATATACAACTTAATTGATTATATTTTTATAAATGTCCAGAATTTAAATTGAATTTTAATTATTTATCAAATATTACATGTTATTTGTTAATAGAATTCTATCGAGAATTAAATTGTTGATTGAAATTTATTGTCTATTTATAAAAATTCACACCATTCACAAATTAACCATATTTCTCGTATTATATTTAAGTATTGCATATTATGGTAATGTATTATCATGAATCTAGTCAGTATTATCAAGATTAAATCTAGTTCATTTTATTTGGGAAATGTTTAAAAATAAGCATTATAAATACATTTATTATTAAGTTAAAGAGTAAGTTACAATTAGGCAAACAATTCATATAAATTGTTATGAGTTTTGACACCGAATTAGTTGTTATAAAAATGAATTGCAATCGTATTTATTGTTAAGATAACTTTCATTTTATTTGAACGATTGAAAAAATATGCAGTATAAATATAAATTAATAGGCATAATATATTTGACATTAGGTTAGAAAAACATTAATAGTATTTTCATTGCTTATATCTTTGGGCATAATTACAAATCAATGTTTGATAGAAAACAAAAACACATTTCATTTTAAATACTAAAAATATTTATAACATCCAAATGTATGAATCAATTCTGTTTGAAAATCAATAAATAATATCATATAATTACAAAATAAAGAAATAAGTACAATAATAAATTGTAAACTTATAACTTAAATTTTTTTAAAAACTATTAGCTTAAATTAAAACCAGGTAAACTAAATATCTTTTAGTAAAAATTATGAAATGGTTTTATTATTTAAGGTTATATTTTTAACGCTAGCAACCATGTTACATATAAATCGTATCAATATCTAAAACATATGCATTTTTGCAATCTTTATGAAATTTGGTTTTTGGTGCCTAAGAATGTAAACTTAAATAATGAAATTTGATTTTATAATTCATAATTACCGTATTATCCCATAGACAACGCGCGCGTTATCTAATGAAAAAAGTTAAATTCATGGAAAATTCTTAAAGTGAGCACTCAAATTTTAATCAATTAGTAATAAATTAATTATTTTAAATATAAATATAACTATTAATTAATCGCAAAACCAGTAAAAACATCACAAAATTAATCGTTTTGTAAAAACACATGTATATGTAGCACTTTTATTTTAAAATGTTAACTGTCTTTGAGATGCGCGTTATACACGGGGTGCGCGTTGTCTATGGGATAATACGGTATATATGAATTCCATCAAAAACATGTAAAGAATTTAAGGCTACTAGAGTTCCATTTGACCGAATAGTTTATAAGTACTTATTTCTATGTTTTTTAATTATGTGATGATTTTATATTATAGTTCTAGTTCTAGTAAACTATATATTTATATTTTATATCTTAATTTATAATAAAATGTATTTAGTTTTAAATCATTTATTGATTTTCAATTAGCGGTGATTTCATACACATAAATGCATTTGACAAATGAAATGTCAAATAATGTTAGTTTAGTTTCTAGACGTTTAAGAGTCCGATCCATATTCACACACAATACACTTAATTAAAGTACTTTTATATTATTCAAAAATTTATATAATTCTATACATTCTGTAGTTTCAGTCATAATAAGTATTTTTGAATTACAATCGTTTAAATAATTAATTTACAAAATAATATAATAATGGATTCAATAACAGGAAAGATGTTTGCATTCAAATCCAAAACAAGAAATAAATTAAACAATTATAAGAAAAATAACCGCTCATTGAGTGAAGAGTTAACAAAATTTGAAAAATTGATTCAATTTGTTTGCATTACTCTATCGACAACTTTTGGTGATATGACTACCGGTTATTATACTCGGCGTAGACTTATATGGTTTGTATTTGTAAAATTGTGCATGGTTGGCTTTATGTTTGTCGGCATATTTCTAACATACACCCATCACCCTCTTGTTAATATCATGGTGGGCGATGTTATGGATTACCTTGGTGATAAAGTTTTACTATTTACGCAATTTTTAATTTTAGCTTTTTGTGTTATAATTATTGAGACGTGTGTCACATATCACGAGAGAAGCGGTGTTTTACATGTTATAAAATTCATGCATTTATTGCTTAATAAAAGACTTGAATATCCATTGAATGGTCGGAGGGAAGCGATGATAAGTGTCAGATCAAGTCTAGTCAGACGTATATTAGGCATAATGTGTATAATTTTTGTAACCATTGTCTCTGCAATAGCTTTTGTAGTGATAATATATCGGATTTTTGATAACATTATGTTAATTAAAACAATACTCGCTATCATTTATTTCATTAGTTTTATCATCACAACCGCCGAGTGTTTTGGTGCCCTTTGGATGATCTGTAATATTATATTTATAAACATCTCTTATTTGAAATACAAATTTCTTGAGATTAACGATACGATTGTATTAAGTATTAAATATAATAATAATAAGCGATTATTGAGAGCTATGGCTGAACACCACTATTACGAGCGATGGGTCACATATCTCAACGATACCCTAAAAATTCTGGTTTTCATATGTTATTATATGGGATCCGTTGGCATTGAATTATGTATTTATTCTTTACATCACAACAAAACTGTACTAATCTTTCGTTTTGTAATGTTTTTTAAATTAATAATTGATTCAAATTTTATTATTACGTCATTTATATGGCTTTCAATGATCCCGAGAGCAGCCCATAAACCATATCCACTTTTACTATCATATCTCAGTCGAAGACCAGTCCTCTCACCGACCGATCGGTTAAAAGTGATGGCATTTATCGAGAGATTGTCTTCGGAAACAAAGATTGCTTTCTATTGTTATGATATGTTTCCGATTACTTCATATGAATTCTCGCAATTTCTATACATTTGTGGATCAAATTACATGCTTTTGATTACAATGTTTTAATAATTATCAAAGAATTAACTTTTGTCTTATAATATTTTACAAATTTTTTTATTGTAAGAGATATTAAACTTTAGCAAAAAAATTTGTTGCAATTCCTATATTAAAAATTATTGCTTGTAATTTCATTAATTTCATTAATGCTTGTAATGCTTATTACATGCTTGTAATTTCAATGTTTTAATATTTTGTTTAACAAGTTTTAAATTTGTATCGATATAATTATAACTGTATTTAACGTTGAATTTGAATTAATTAATAAATTTTTTTTAAAACAAACATAAATATTTATTTGCCTGAAATTATAGTTAGTTATAAATCGTCTGCAGTTTTGTAAATATTTTTTGTTTAATGAATTCATTTGTTAAAGATTTAGGAATTAAAATATGTTTTTACATATTAACATCATTATTAATTATATGTTATAAACACCATTAAAGTCATTATGTTTTAATACATGCAGTATTATTAACAATGTTTGGTATAAATTTTAATCAATATTTCCAACAATTATTTAATTCACAATTAAATATTTAAAACAAAATCTAACCGTCATTTTATAGTTTTATCAGTTTTTAGAAAACATTGATTTTATAAACAAAACTTCGGAAAGTAATCAAATAATAGACACAACTGTTAAAGAAATCAAAGACAAGACATGAGTGGAAGCGATGGTCAGCCGAGTCGTGTCCTCAACGATGACGTCTTGTTCCTGATCTTCAGACACATAGATATCACTGATTTGTTTTCAATGCAAAGAGTGTCCCAACAGTTCCACGAATGCACACAAAAAGCATTGACAGAGAATACAGTCGTTCACATCGGAGGGCCTACTTATAGTGAAAAATTAAGTCAAAAGTTTGTTTCATTTGATATCACGAAAGCGTTGATTAGAAAACAGTTTAGTCTTTTGAATTACAATCCGTATCTCATATTGNACAAAAAGCATTGACAGAGAATACAGTCGTTCACATCGGAGGGCCTACTTATAGTGAAAAATTAAGTCAAAAGTTTGTTTCATTTGATATCACGAAAGCGTTGATTAGAAAACAGTTTAGTCTTTTGAATTACAATCCGTATCTCATATTGGATTCAATGCTTCAGATCTTTCTCAGTGTTAAGACATTGGGTTTATTCAGCGTTACTATAGATTACAAGATAATGGAAGTGATAGTCAATCGTTTACCACAACTAAAGATCTTATATTTGTCATCGATTTTTATCGATAGACCGCAGGACAGGACAGTCACTGAATGGACACAACTCTTAGCAAAAGTAACTAAGATTGAGATCCATTATTTGAACACAATGTGCATCACATTTATTATGAATTGCATCCGAGATCTGCCATCACTTCAAAGTTTAGAAGTGGATTACATGGAAGCAGTGACTCCACAACTAATGGCTGATTGCATACCCTCTGGCCTCCGATCCCTGAAGACAAGCGCCCATTTCGTTGACACAAATGTACTCCAAGTTATGGCCATAAGATGTGCTCAATTGGAAGCACTTTCTCTATGCGAATTTATTGTCACGTTTGGCGAGTTTAGCATAATTTGCAATCAATTCAAACGACTTCAAAGACTTGCCATTAGTTTGGATGATATTTCGGCCCAAGAGATGGTCCAAAGCATTTCAAAGTTAACCGATTTAAAGCATTTGACGCTTGAATTCTCGTATGAAAATCAGTTTTGCTTTGACACCAATGTTATGATGTCTTATATGAAACCCATGACTAGTCTTCGGTCATTGAGTTTAAATTACATCAAATGCTCGGCCAAACGGTGGACACAATTGCCACAAATGTTGCCAAATGTGACCAAAATATCAATCGATTCTATCAATTGTCACATAGACTGCAGTCGACTCAACGACTACTTCTTCGCCAATGAATGTCCGCATAAAGTGATGCAATGGTTGTCAAGAGTACCCAAATTGAGACATTTAACACTCGGTAGATATGCAGATCAGTTACGATTCAAGACATTTAATCTATTCGTTGGTTTGGATTCGTTGACATTTTGTAATAATTATCCCAAAGATATGAATCAATTGATCGATGATTTGTTTCAATTCCTCACCAAAACAGTGGCCAACAAGAAGACAGTCTTTCGCTTATGTTTAAAATCTAATATCTATGCAAATCTCATCCATAAAATTGAGACAATGAATGTTGAAATGCCAGACAATGTGATCGCCACTAGAATATATGATTATGAGTTTTAGCTCACATTTCTATTGTTTATTCAATTGAAAAACTATTTCGCAATTAAATTATTTTTAATAGTTTGGATGTTTTAATTAATTTGAATGAATATAATTCATTCAAATAAATCTAATAAAAGTTTTCAGAATATATTCAATTGAAACCAATTGTTAACACAAAACCCTTTTATAAACTAAAATATAAAACTGATTATAACATTGCATTCAAATGAATCTAATTGTTATACAAATATAATTTATTACCAAAAAAATACAGAAATAACATTTTTAACCAGTCTTTCAAACAAACAATTAAATGTTTAAAACTAAATCTAACCGTCATTTCAAAGTATCAACAATTTTTATAAAATAAACATTTCTTCAGAAAACTAATCAAATAATAGACACAACTGTTGAAGAACTCAGAGACAAGATATGAGTGGAAGCGATGGCCACTCGAGTCGTGTTCTCAACGATGACGTCCTGTTCCTGATCTTCAGACACATAGATATCACTGATTTGTTTTCAATGCAAAGAGTGTCCCAACAGTTCCACGAATGCACACAAAAAGCATTGACAGAGAATACAGTCGTTCACATCGGAGGGCCTACTTATAGTGAAAAATTAAGTCAAAAGTTTGTTTCATTTGATATCACGAAAGCGTTGATTAGAAAACAGTTTAGTCTTTTGGATCACAACCCGTATCTCGTATTGGATTCAATGCTTCAGATCTTTCTCAGTGTTAAGACATTGTATTTGTTGAACGTTAACGTAGACTACGAAACAATGGAAGTGATTGTCAATCGTTTACCACAACTCCGGAGCTTATACTTGAGAAACATTTCTATTGATAGACCGCAGGACAGGACTGTCACCGAATGGGCACAACTCTTATCAAAAGTCACACAAATTGAGATTCTTTGTTTTGATTCTTTATACGTGACATTTATTATGAATATCATCCGAGATCTGCCATCACTTCAAAGGTTAGAAATGCCTTACATGCAAGAACTGACACTCCATCTAATGGCCGATTGCATACCCTCTGGCCTCCGATCCCTAAAGACGAGCCCTCAATGGATTGACACAAATGTACTCCAAGTTATGGCCATAAGATGTGCTCAATTGAAAGCGCTCTTTGTATACGATTTGATTGTCCCGTTTGAAGAGTTTAGCATAATTTGCAATCAATTCAAACGACTTCAAAGACTTGCCATTAGTTTGGATGGAATTACTGCCCAAGAGTTGGCCCAAAACATCTCAAAGTTAACCGATTTAAAGCATTTAAGGCTTGGATTTTCATATTACAATAAGTTTTGCTTTGACACCAATGTTATGATGTCTTATATGAAACCCATGACTAGTCTTCGGTCATTGAGTTTAAATTCAATCAAATGTTCGGCCAAACGGTGGACACGATTGCTAGAAATGGTGCCAAATGTGAGTAAAATATCTATCGGTGATCTCAATTGTCACATAGACTGCAGTCGACTCAATGACTACTTCTTCGCCAATGAATGTCCGCATAAAGTGATGCAATGGTTGTCAAGAGTACCCAAATTAAGACATTTGACACTTGGAGTAAATTCACCAAATTTCCGATTCAAGACATATATTCTATTCGTTGGTTTGGATTCATTGACTTTGTATACCGATTATCCCAAAGACATAAATCAATTGATCGATGATTTGTTTCAATTCCTCACCAAAACAATGGTAAACCGAAAAAGAGTCTTTCGCTTATCTTTAAAGAACAAAATCTCTGCAAATCTGATCCACAAATTTGAGACAATGAATGTTAAAATACCAGACAATGTTATCTTCATTAAAATAGTTGATTATGATTTTTAAAATACATTTTTATTCTTTATTTAATTGAGAATTAATTAGTAGTTAATTTATTTTCAATGAATTTTTTTGTTTCAATGAATTTCTAAAACAATTTAAATAAATCCTATTAAAAGTTTTTAAATAAAAAATTTTAAAATACCGATACAAGCAAACCATTTGCTCATTATTTATAATTTAGTTTATAAAACAATAGTGTTTTAACAAAACATAAGCTAAAGAATAGTAGAAAGCATTAAATTCTTGAACGGAATTTACATTTATATACATAATTGCTAAAGAATATTCTGTATGTCCTAAATATTTAACAAATAAAATTCTACCAATTCTTATAGTACTTGTAATCATAATAATGACAGAAATAATAGTATGTCTATTCAGATATTACTGTATTCTGTGTTGTAGTAAATGTATAACTTTTTTGTCCACCTTTTGGCAATATTTTCATCACAAGAATATTACTATAAATAAAAGCATTGTTCAAATTTATATAATAAGTTACACTATATCCTACTATAGTATACTGAATTGTATATTATATTGTGTTAACAAATAATTAAAAATCCTTTGAAACAAAATAATAAATTTTATAAATTATTTTTGCCAAAAAATTAATCAATGATTTATTTAAAACCGAAATTTATTTTCTCATTATTATAAGCCATAGGATTCTGTGCCATAACTATAGACATACAGGCGCTGTCTATCAGTGGCTTTTGGATACAAAGCGATGCAATTCTCTTACCTATCTTTATATGAGTTTTCTTCAATACAAACCTTTAGGATATGTTTTAGTATTTTTGTGTAGAAAATTACAATTGAAAACACAATAATGAAAATGAAAGTATACTATACTGTAAATCCTTGAATCGACTCTATTCTTGTCGATAAGAAACACATTTTTTACTTTTTATTTTTATCGATAAAGTTGTGACACAATGCTATAAAACCAGTGGTGAAACCACAGAGATATCCATTGAATTATTGAAAATACCTTAAATTCTGTAGCATTTAATTCAGGAATATATTGAATTTTACTGAAACTTTATTTTGAAATTGATTTACAAATTATGCAAATTGTGTACAATTGTAGAAATAGTGGTCAAATACGAAACAGTATACACGAAATTGTGACGGGTGTGCCCACCCATGGCTACCCCTACACCTACCAGCCCTCTGGCCAGCGCTTTGATGTCAATCCCATTGAGTGCCGTTATATTCCGTTATATTCCGCACGAAATACAGAATCGAAATAAATATAAAATATTTTTTGCTTTAAATTTGTGCTGAGAATAGAGTTTTGTGTGAAAAAAAAGTTATTTTTGTTGTTCAATATATCTATGATTTTATATATATTTATACATATTTGTTGTGATAAACAGTTTTTATGTGTAAAATATCAAACAATTTGTATGCCTTTGTGTTGTTGTATACCAGTTGTTGTGATATCTGTTGTTTGTCTTGAATAAAATCCATACATATATTATGCAAATATAATTTCATTAAGTATTCTTAACCATTGGTTTTGTTCAATAAGTTAAATGCTATGTTATATATTTATTTATAGTTGTTTTGAACATATTTTTCATCTAAAACATATATAATGTTAAGTCAACATAAAATTTGCATATTTTTTCAACCATTGATATAAATATCTGCCTATAATCTCGCCTATCATTAGGCGATTGAATATATAAAATATAACTACAAATAAATCATGTTTTGCATTGCATTCAACGCATTCCTTAACAGTACGAGTAATTACAATAAGAAATATGTAATATATATACTAAACGTATAGAAAATTAGACTTCATATTAGATTTATTTTCATAAATATTTTCAATTTATTTGTTCAAAAAACAGATAAACAATAAATGTAACCCATTATTACAATAATAACAATAATAATAGTTATCAATAACTTATTATTATTATTTATATGAATGTGATTTGAGGTGCGATTCCTAGAAAACAACATTTTCATCCAATTTATTGTATATTAACTATTGGTTAATAAAATATTTGTGATATAATATTATTATTTGTTCGTATATATACACCAACATTGGTATAAATATAGGACCCTGATTAATTTATATCATTATTGCGCTCATAACACCGTATTTATTGAGTCAATACAATAGTGTAATAATAATTTGGTTCAATTAGTGGGAGAGAGAAAAAAGTGAGAGAAAAATATAATAATAAATCATAGGATTGAGGCCATAGAGGGAGAGACCTAATGGAAAGGCTTCAGAGGAATGGTAGGCAAACGCAGCGGCATTTCTTCTTGGACTTAGTCTTGGATGCGGTCTTCTGTGGTGTGGATGTGACGGACGGGTTGGTCGAAGTGATGGTCCCGTCGTATGTGGTCTCCATATAGTCACCCAATTTGTTGCTATAATTAATGCACTTTTTAGTAGGACTCGACTCCCGGGGCTTCACATCAATCCTGACGTCATTTACGCTATTCTTGTGTTTCTCCGACCGAAAGAAGCAAAGAAGGAATCGACGCTTTCGGCCCTTTTTGGCCGCTTTTTGGTCGGTCGGCGGCGCCGGCAAAGGCCGGACTGACATCGGCTCCGATACGCCTTCTTTGCCGAGAGTGTCGGCGTTGATAACCATCTCATTGTTTTGCACATAACGGGACGGCTCGCCGACGGCGGCGTCGCTCTCGGCTTTGAACAGTTTGCCCGACTTTTTGTCATTATTTCGGCCCAATTTGGGCGACGATTTCACTTTGGTTTTGACGATTTGTTGTCTCTTATGATTACTATCACCGCTGGCTTTGGCTCTCTTATTGGCCATCATATAGCCGTTTAGGGGCTCCGACTCCGGGTCCGAGTCGTCGTCATCGGAGGCGACACTGTGTTTAGGCGTCGGTTGTTTGACCCGCACCTTAGGCACCTCTGCGGACAACTCGCCGTCGGTGAGGGTATGGGTGGAAAATTTGTACCGCTTTTGGCCAAAAGCGCAGACAAACTTCGGCGGCGATACTTTACGGGGCGAGCCGTTGGTCGGACCGACCGGCATATACTCGGTGTCGGGCGTACCGGCGATAGAGTTGACGGCCGACGGGGTTGTGGTGGCGGTTAAGTTGTGTATATGTGTGGGCGAAGTGGTCGGTGAGGCAAAGTGTCCGCCACCGGAGGCCAGAGAGTTGCCGCCGACCGACAGTCCGTCGCTCTGGTAGTTGTCGTCGGTTTTGGTGACAAAATATGTGTTGAAAGCGAATATATTTTGCTGACAGTCAGCGAAATGATATTTGTCTCGAGTCAGACGCCTGAAGCCATCCGAATAGACACAAGTATTTTGTTGGCCAACAAAATATAGATAAACACATATAGAGAGAAAATATAGCACAGAAAGAAAGTCTAATATTATTTTTCCATTACTTAGACATTACTTATTATATAATATATATTAAAATATACATTACTTTCTACGTGTGTGTAGTGTTTGTGTTCACTGTATGTGTGGTATATATTTGTGCAAGAATTTTATGATTTGGCATTTTTCCATAACAAATTTTTTCGTTTTGTTATTTATGTAATTTTGGCAAAAGTTTTTTTCTTTTGCTTCATTTTGTTTCCCACTATTTCTTCTCTCAATAGTATAGTATAAAAATCAAAATGAATTCATTCGTATATAAAATGACCAAAATTGCAATCTCTCTCTCTCTCTCTCTCTCTCTCTCTCTCT
>CAJPIZ010000607.1:0-22588 GCA_905368565.1 Medioppia subpectinata
GGTAATTTAACTAAATTCAGCACAACAATCGACCCAGATGTTGTCACCACACAATACGCTGCATATTTAACCACGTTTCAATCTGTGGCAATGGGTGTCACTCAAGTTCTGGCCATAATATTTGCCCGTTATATACGACCACTCAATATAATATCATTTGGATTATTATTGCAATTAATATCACAAATATTGTTATTATTTGCCTACAAATCGGTTAGCATTATATGGATTGCTATACTAGTGTATGGTATCGGTTGGGGTCCATTAGTTGCGCTACTGTACCAATTGGTTCAACAATTCACCTCGCTCACTGAAATAATTATTGCAATTTACCGTATATTTACTGAAATTACCGGAATGGTTATGCCTTTAATTTATGGTCAATTAATGGAGATTAATGTGATGTCAATGGTTTACATTACATTAGTTTTAATTGTTTTAAGCGTAATTATATGTATATTTATAAAGATAACAATTACATTTGACTCAGTCGTAAATTTGATTGTTTAATAAATAGATTATATTTTTACCACAATGAATCTATAAATTATATTGAATTTTAGTTGGCTCTAATTGCCATCACAATTAATATTTATAACTTTAAACTAGGTTGCTTTACACTGCACTTTTAAAATTTAAAAATAAGTTTATTTTACTTTAAAATCGTCAATTATTTATTGATAAACAGGTTATTTAAGTTTGAGCCAGTTTAAATATTAAATGTATTTAAATTATCAACTCATAAATGCACATGCAGTATATTAACATTTAATAATTTAAAATAACAATTAAAACACTTTTTAATAAAATGAAATAATTAATATAATTAATACAGTATAATGGCTACATCATTATATGCAATAAAATGTATATATTTTACTGTACTTTACACTTAATTATGAAGTAAATAAAATATAATTATCTGTTTTAATATTAGTTGTATATAAAAATAGAATAATAAATATAATTAAGATATGATTATTTACTTTAACTCGCGCTAGGTTGATATAATAGTTAAGTAAACAGTTATTTTTATAAATTATAAGGTATACAGTATAATATTTATACTACTAATTTTATAAATTTTAACTTATGATTTCAATAATTAATTTATTTGTAAAATAATTTAACATTGCATATAATTTATTAAATAATAAATTTAATTTTAATAATTTCTTGATAACAGTTGTTTGTCAGTTTTTGTTTTAATATCTGTATAAAAAATATATTTCCAAAAACAGTACAAATAGTATAATAATATTGAAATTAATAATATTAATTCAAATAAATTATAATAATTATTAATAATGAGTTAATAATAGTAACAATTTTTAGAAAATATTAATTACACAAAATTACTGACGAGAATAATACAAATGTATAAATAAACATATTTTTATATTGAAGGTAAAATATACCTATAACTGTATCAACGTGTTGTTAATTAAGTGCGTCTAGGTAATTTATTTTGTATGTAATTCGTCTTTAAGCAAGTGTAATTGTAAAAACATTAGTTTTATTAGTAATAAATTATAAATCTCTTAATTTATAAAACTAACTAGTAGAAATATACTGCAATTATATCATCATCAATAATGGCCATAAATACCGCAATTATAATGATTATTATATTCGCGACAGTATTTTCCGACATTCAGGACAACAGTACGAGTTATACTATAACTGATAATGATATAACTGAATCTAGCATTGAAAATGTCCCTGATCATGTTAATGACACTACCAAACAATATGAAAGCTACTATATCGGCACCGGTATATCAATCATGACCGACTTACCTGGGACAATGGCAACTACTGTGACCACTTATTTACCAACATTAATTACAATATGGATGGGATTATCGGTGCTATTATTATCAAAATTATTTCTATTGTTTGCCTTTATATCAGTAGTAATGTTTGATATAACCACTACAATGATGGGTATGGGCCCTATATTTACGACCACGTTTCTGACCATGTATTCACTGGTTCAACAAATAACCACGCTCATAGGATTGTTGTGGACCATGTATACCACATCCATGTGGACTATTAATATGATAATGCCCTTTGTTTATGCTAGTGAAGAGTAATGTACTTTAGTTTATGGTGTTTATAACTTGTAATTTTAATATTATTTATTAATATCTTAATTAATATAATACTTTATGTCAAACTCACTGTTTTGTATGTTGTACGATTAGATTGTACGAGTATATAACAAATTAAAATAATAAAATGCTTAATCAGACAGTCTATGTACTTATCAATAAATAACCAAGTGGAATCCTTTATGTTAAATTAGTATTATTATAGAAAATACATAATACTGTATGTACTGAAGTATTAAATTTTAATTGTCATTGCATTTAATAGCCATAATCAATAAAAACAATAAGTTTATACCGTATTACCTCGCACGCAATTATATCTCGATCCTTACAAAAGGAGTGCAACTATATACGGATATTGTTGAAGTAGTTTTTATGTATTCTGGTATTAATTAAAATTTACAATTATATGTGAGATTATAAAAATTAAAAATAAACCTATTTTTATCTTAAAAGTTTACAAAGATGTACGTCAGTCCAGCAGTAAGGATGGCGCTATAAGTGTTCACATATTTTGTACACACGTATACACATGCTATAAAAATGTACACATAAGGGCAAACTGTCCCCGATTACCTGTGTACAGTATATGTGAACACCGTTAGCGCCATCCTTACTGCTGGACTGATGTACGTATTTGCAATAACTTGACACTCGTTTGAGTGATATGTATTTTTTAAATTCTTTATAAAATATCTTTGATAAGATATCATTGAAGTAACTAAATAAAAATTTTATGTCGTGAATCATGCAGATTAACGATCACATAGCCCAATTGCAAATTTAATAATTAAAGGTTAATTCAAAGTTTATAATAGCTATTCTTAACATACTATGTATCAATTTAACGGAAATTTTAATAAATATATTTTGGTGCAACTATAAATATATCTTTATATGTTTTTTATATAAAACATCCAACTACTGCATATCCAAGTATAGTTGCAGTATTTTTTTACTAACTAAAAATCTGTGGAATACACTTATAGTTGCATGCAGTTATATGCGGAGTAATATGGTAACTATATTCAATGATAATATACCGCCTAAATGACATTCAAACACTGATTTCCATTTATAAAACAATATTGAATTCATTTAACACAGTTTTATATTGTAAACCTTAAGTTTAATAATATATTATAAGAATTAATTAACATAAATTATATAATAATTGATTAAAAATAAACTTGATGGATAAACAGGAAAGCGTAAACCGTGTCATATGGCGCTACATAATCACTATTTTATTATCAATTGCAAAATTAATGCAGGTAAAATATCATAACTATACAATGTAAACATTACATTCTTTATAGATGTAAATTACCAATGAGTTACATAAGTTTAAATCAAATTAAGACATAAAATTATATGTTTTAAAATATGGGAAATATCATTGATTGCAATGCACTGTTGCGCTGTAAAGCTGTAAAGTTTAGACATTACAGCACACAAACAGTAAAAATAATAATAGAGTAGATATGCAGTATATATTAAAAATTTTGTACAATGTAGTTGTTAACAGAAAACTATAATAAAAATCAAATCATTTTGTTTGTCAAAAGTGTTTTCATTTAAATATTCATTTAAAATGTGCAACAAAACAAAGGAAAATGCATAGGGATAAAAAATTTTGCGTCCTTTTTTAATGACTATTTTATACCAGTCATCCTTTTTTAAGAGGATTTTTGGTGGTCACCTTAAATGTATTACGGATTATAATGCTAATAATTAACATGGTATATTGTGTTATAACCAGAATTTAAGTCTAAATATGGTATCGCCTTCACTGACAACTTTGGCACTAATATATAATACCGATTACGACAGCATTTCAATACTTATTAGTGTTAGATATGCGGCATTTATTGTGTCATCATTTTGTAAGTAATTATGAATTAATATTAATTTTAATTATATCAATAAATATATTATACTGTATAATAATATACAATATGTTAAATCTCTCTCTCTCTCAAATTTGAAAATTATTTCTTTAAATCAGGTTTTGGTTGGAAAGGCATAAACAAATCGATTGTTATTACACTGTGTTTAGCATTAATGGGAATTTCCACAGCATTTATACCAAACACACAATCAATTGGTTTATTATACTTAATGTCTGCCATTTATGGCGCGTCGATGTCTGGTCTTAATATATTAACTATGGTATGGATCGGCGAACTATGGGAACAGAACAGTGGGTATTATATACAAGTCCTGGAGATAATGTGTAGTGTGGGTGGGATTGTGGGTCCACTCGTTGTTGAGCCATATCTGCCATTAAGTACAGACCCGACTGAAGACACGACCGCCGATATAGCGGTCATTAAGACTACAATTTTGACACCATTTGTGATAATCGGTTGCGTAAACTCTGCAATTGGTATACCTTTTCTATTAATGTTTATATTTAAAAGATTTATTCCGCAAAACAAAACAAAACCTATTATCAAGAATAATAATACAAGTATTGAAACAAACAACAAAATCCGTCACAAAATACAACATTTGTGGACAAAATTCATTTCAAATATAAGATCACAAATAATGCCGACAAAAACCATATTAATAATGATAATCATGTGCTCGACATTACAGGCATTGCTATACGGCGACCAAGAAGCTATGCTATATAACATTACAAAGTTCACCACTGAAATCAACCCTGGTCCGGTCACCACACAATACGCTGCCTACTTTAGCACTGCCCTATTTGGGTCGTTTGGCATTTCCCAGATCGCGGCCATACCTATAGCTCGTTATATACGACCACTTAATATAATATATATCGGATCTTTATGTCAACTAATATCCCAAATATTGTTTTTATTTGCAAACAAATCGGTAATCATTATATGGATAGCGTGTGTAATGTTTGGCATCGGTTGGGGACCATTAGTAGCCCTATGTTACCAACTGGTACAAAATATCACCCCGCTCACTGAGCTAGTTTGCACTATTTTTAATATAAATCTCGGTCTCGTTAAAGTGATATTACCATTAATTTACGGCCCCTTAATGGAGATTAATGTAATGTCAATGGTCTATGTTAATTTTGTTATTTTATTTATATGCGCTATTATTTGCATTATTATCGAGATTACTACACAGGTTAATATGTTTATTGTTGCCATTATTTAAGTATCGATTAAATTGATTATAACATTAATCATTAAACATTATATAACAATAAACTCGCAATGCATCTAATGTGGAAATAATATATTATATGAGTTTTATAAAATGTTTTTATTAAAATTAATATAATAATGCTTTTTGTTAATAGTAAAGAAGATTAATGTACTGTTTATGTAAATTTTAACATATATATTATCAATAAATATTTGCTAAACTCATTGTTTTGTCTGTTGAAAGATAAAATTAATGTTTTGAAAGGTACAAGTATATTTGAATAAATTAAAATAATAAAACGCTTACTTACATGTTATAATGGTTGTGTAGTTAGCAATATTTATTATGTTAGATTAGTATTATTTTATAAAATACATAATCCTGAAAGTTGAATTAAATTTTAATAGTCATTGCATTTAATAGCAATAGTTATTGAAAAATTCAGTCTATACCGTATTCCCTCGCATATTATTATATGCAATTATATCTGGATCGCTACACTAGGGGTGCAACTTTATTGTTTGAGTGATTTGTATTTATAAAAAATTTCCTTATAAGATGTCATACGTAACATAATATGTCGTAGATAATGCAAACTATCGATAACATAGATCAATTACAAATTTAGTCTTTGAAGGTTAATTTCAAGTTACTATTATTTAATCATTAGCTAAGATTCAATCGTATTATTAACATATCTCAATTTAATGAGAATTTTAATAATCACATGATTTATAAAGGATGCAATTATATACGAGTAAAGTTGAAGTAGTTTTTGACTAACTACAATGTTTGAATTTCATTTATAGTTAAATGCAATTATATGCGGGGTAATTCGGTAATAACTTTATTCAATGATAATATATTGTCTAAATGACATTCAAACACTGATTTCTATTTATAAAAAGCATATTGAATTCATTTAACACAGTATTATATTGAAAACCTTAAGTCTGGTTATATTTTATAAGCATTAGTTAATATAAATTATCTGGAAAAGTAAACTCGATGGATAAATACAAAAGCAAATCCTGGGTCATTTGGCGCTACGTAATCACTATTTTATTATCAATTGCAAAATTAATACAGGTAAAATTTCATAATTATACTATGCAGACATTATATTAGAAAGGTAAATTATCATAGAGTTGCATAGTGTTTAATACTATGTTTTATACTATGCTTCCAAAGTAAAATGTCATTTTGTTTATAGACATTAAAATAGTTGTTTTTGCAAATATCGTGAAAACACTATTTTAAAGTCAATTTGAAATGTGTATAGAATTTAAATAAAAATATTAGTAATCTATTGCGAATAATAATGATACTAATAGACCAGGTACATGTTGTTATAATCAGAATCTAAGTCTCAATTTGGTATCGCCTTCACTGACAACTTTGGCACTAATATATAATACCGATTACGACAGCATTTCTATACTTATTAGTGTTAGATATGCGGCGTTTATATTGAGCTCATTTTGTAAGTAAATTTTAATTTTAATAATAAATATATTATTGTATAAATTAATATGCAATATGTTATAACTCTCTCTCTCTCTCTCTCTCTCGCTCCTCTCTCTCTCTCTCTCTCTCTCTCTCTCTCTCTCTCTTCGTTGAACTTTCAATTTAAAAACTTTGAACTCTTCTATTGAGTTATGGTCTCATATAATATACGATAATATTTATTCAATTGTTGGATTCNTCTCTCTCTCTCTCTCTCTCTCTCTCTCTCTCTCAAATTTAAAATTATTTTAATTTATATAAATCAGGTTTCTGTTGGAATGGCATAAACAAACCGATTGTTATTTCATTGTGTTTAGCATTAATGGGTATTTCGACAGCATTTATACCAAACACACAATCAATTGGTTTATTATACTTAATGTCTGCCATTTATGGCGCATCGATGTCAGGACACAGTATATTAACTTTTGTATGGATTGGAGAATTATGGGAACAGAATAGTGGGTATTATATACAAGTCATAGAATTTATGATGAGTTTGGGCGGTATTGTGGGTCCACTGGTTGTTGAGCCATATCTGCCATTAAGTACAGACCCGACTGAAGACACGACCGCCGATATAGCGGTCATTAAGACTACACTTTTAATACCATTTGTGATAATCGGTTGCATAAACTCTGCAATTTGTATACCTTTTGCACTAATGTTTATATTTAAAAGATTTATTCCACAAAACACAACAAAAACTAATACCAAGAATAATATCACAAGTATTGATACGAACGACAAAATTCATAACAAAATAAAGCATTTGTGGACAAAATTCATTTCAAATATAAAATCACAAATAATGCCAACAAAAACCATACTTATAATGATAATCATGTGCTCAACATTATATGGAATGCTATACGGCGACCAAGAAGCTCTGCTATACAACATTACAAAATTCACTACTGAAATCAACCCTGGTTCGGTCACCACACAATACGCGGCCTATTTTAGCACGGTACTATTTGTGTCGTTTGGCATATCGCAGATCGCGGCCATACCTATAGCTCGTTATATACGACCACTCAATATAATATATATCGGATTTTTATGTCAATTAATTTCGCAAATATTGTTTTTATTTGCCTCTAAATCGGTAATCATTATATGGATAGCGTGTGTAATGTTTGGCATCGGTTGGGGACCATTAGTAGCCCTATGTTACCAACTTGTTCACCAAATCACCCCGCTCACTGAGCTAGTTTGCACTATTTTTAATATAAATCTCGGTCTCGTTAAAGTGATATTGCCATTGATTTACGGCCCATTAATGGAGATTAACGTAATGTCAATGGTCTATGTTAATTTTGTTATTTTGTTTATATGCGCTATTATTTGTATTATTATCGAAATTACTACTCAGGTCAATATGTTTATTGTCGCCATTGTTTAAGTATTTTTCAAATTAATTATATAACAATGTTTTAGAATCGCCTGCCACCTAGTCTTTTAGTTTGTGGTGTATCTAGATAAATGAATCTAATGTGGAAATAATGTGTTAAATAAGTTTTTAAAAATCTTTATATGTATTTTCGATTTAAAAAAAATTATTTATGTCATTAATTGTTTTGTATTAATAATTTTTAATTATTGTGAACTAGTGTAAAAATCAAGATTTTATTAAATATATTTTGTGTTTAACAAATAAACGAAGTTTACTGAATTAGTGTTAGTTATTGAAAAACTTACATTTTTGGGTATTGGTATTGTTTTGATAATGACTGCAATATTGTGTTAGTATTGTTAAAATACTAGAATATTATATTATACTTGCGCAAATGTTTTATTGCACTACAATACAATTGCTAACCGCGTTTAACTCTGCTAGATAATAATTATGCAAGTATTTTGCTATTTTAGATTATATTTGTGCAAATGTTTTTTGTCTAATAAATTATGTTAGTGAATTTAATTAAAAGCTTGGTGTCTATATCCTCATGCCAATAAAAATGTTAATAAAATTTATTAATAAATATTTAATGACTTATATTTAAATTTAAAAAACTGTACCATTTCTACGTTATCAATAGGAAAATCATAACAATATTAAGCAATAGACTGGCAATAAATTAAATTATATTATTATTTTATAAAATTTATAAAACTAATTTTAAAATTGAATGTTTGGTCTACCAGCTAATGTTTTAACAAACAGCTAATATTATATATTAGCAACAAAATATTACAACAAAATATTATAGCCAAATATTTTAATTATAATCAACTATAAAAATTAATGTCTTATATTTATTAATTAAAACATAGCTTTATCAAAATATTACCATAATTTTTCTATGGGAAATAAAATGTTAAATCATTTTAATATTAAATGTTTTAGCTATAACACCATGATTAATTAATTTTAATATTTAATGATTTTTAATATTACTTAAAAATTGTTTCACATGATCAAGTTTTTATTACAGAAACATTATTTAATGTAAATGATAAATTAAATTATAAAATTTGTGTTTATGTATTTACCTAATATAAATAACAATTACAGTATTTAAATAAATTACAATTGTTATTATGTTAGACAATCGGGCAAAAGTAAGCTGGATAAAATGGCGAATTATGCTCATCCTATTATTATTAATTACAAAGCTAATACAGGTAAAAATCATTTTAATCTATAAAGATTAGATTTAAATTTTATACATAATGTTCTAGTATGCCATGTATTGGCCTTAGAGGCCAATAGTATCATAACCACGTCATAGTAAAATTAATTTTTCTCTAATTTATGGCAATCTTGATAATGTTAAATAGTTAATAAACTAATATAATATTTACTAACATATACAGAGTGTTGCAACCTAAGTTTTGGGCCACTTTAGGGGGTAATTTTCACAACAATTTAATAATCGTAGATAATTGTAGCACATATAATAATGTTCATTAAATAATCCCCTATTAATTGCAATAATCATTAATAAAAATAGTGTTTGGCCAATAATTGACTAGAACATTTTATGCACCATTTATGTCTTTCTCAGCAACGTCAATTTAAATTAAAACTTTTAATATCCTACCATAAGCATGTGAATGGTATCGCCATCATTAACAACACTGCAACTAATATATGGTACAAATTACAATCGCATTTCAATTGTTAACACTGTTAGATACGGGGCAACCATATTGGGCTCATTTTGTAAGTAATTGATAAACATTACATAAACCAAAATTAAATTATTGTACATGTTATTGATAAATACTGTACAACGTTATAATATTATACATAAATATTGTATATAAATTGAACAATTTTTATTTAAATTTAGGTTTCTGTTGGAAAGGTATAAACAAATCGATCGCACTTACAGTGTGTTTAGTATTAATGGGTATTTCGACAGCATTTACACCAAACGCTCAAACAATTGGTTTATTATATTTATTGTTTGCTATAAATGGCATAACAACTGTCGGTATTTATATATCATGTTATGCTTGGATTGCGGAGATATGGGCTCAGGATTGCGGTCGATATATACAAGCCTTACAATTTATGTATAATTTAGCCGGAATTGTGGGTCCACTGATTGTTGAGCCATATCTGCCATCAAATACAGACCCGACTGAAGACACGACCGCCGATATAGCGGTCGTTAAGACTACACTTTTGACACCATTTGTGATAATCGGTTGCATAAACTCTGCAATTGGTATACCTTTTGCACTAATATTTATATTCAAGAGATTTATTCCCCAAAACCCTGCAAACACTGATATCCAGAATAATAACACTATTATTAATACAAACGATACATTTATTAACAAAATAAGAACCTGGTGGAAAACTATAAAATCACAAATAATGGCAACAAATACTATATTTGTAATGATAATCATGTGCTCAACATTACAAGCATTGTTATTAGGCATGGATGAAAACATACCAAGTAATATAACTAAATTCAGTACAGTAACTGACCCCTATGTCACCACACAATTCGCTGCATATTTCAATACAATCTTGGGCATTGCATTTATATTGTCTATAGTCCTGTCCATACCGTTGGCCCGTTATATACGACCACTCAATATAATATGGATCGGAATATTACTGCAATTTGTATCACAAATATTGCTATTATTTGCCTACAAATCGGTTACCATTATATGGATTGCTTTAGTGGTGTTTGGATGTGGTTGTGGTCCATTAATTGCCCTGGCATTTCAGCTAGTTCAACAAATCACCCCGCTTACTGAATTAATATGCGCTATTTATTATATAATCACCGGTATTGTTAAGGTTGTATTGCCAGTGATTTATGGCCCCTTAATGGAGGTCAATGTAATGTCTATGGTTTACGTTAATCTTGTTTTATTAATATTATGTGCTATTATTTGTACAATTATTAAGATTATAACACAGATCAATATATTTATCACTATAATTGTTTAATTTAGATACATGTCACGTATTTAATTATTAATTACATTGTATTTAATTGTATCAATTTGTTTTATAAAAATTTTAATTAATAAATAATATTTTATATTCCTTTATAATTATTGTAAAATATAGGTGTGTCCATAAGTACTATAAATATTATAATTGAATATTTTATTTTGCATAAAACGGTTGCATTATTTCATTGATTGTTGTATTAATATCTTTTATTAATAGTTTTATAGATTTTAGAATATTTATATATTTGTTATAAAAACAAATGATTAGTTTAATGAATAGCTTATTTCAAACAAATATAATATTTGACAATAAGTCTTAAAACATGTAGAAGAAGAAATTATTTTGCAACAATGTTGCAATGTATGTTGTAATGATTTTATAGGCTTTTAATTAAGACAAAAATAGAAAAATACATAAATCATAAAATAATCAAACCTACATACAGACGAAAGCAGAATTAAATTCTTATGTGTTTCCATTTATTATTCTTGACCCAGGTACTTTTCAGATAATTTTTTTATTTAAGAAGTTATGTATTTATGGGACGGATATTTTAAATATTTCAAAATTTTTCTAACCCTACTGAAATTTGTGCACGGGGTATCTATTTTATTGTAAAAATTCTATACTATTATATTATTCACCTAGGAAATAGTATAACAATTATTAATTTTCAATAGTAAACACTTTAAAACAAGATATTGTTTATTTTTAATTTTACTTTTGCCTTTACAAGTTAGTGATTCTTAACATATTGAAATATTTATTTTTAAAATTGACCTAGTAAATTTTAATTAGGATAGTTTGATTAAGCAATACCCCTCTACCTGTGTATAACGAGTTAGTATTGGCCATAGACTTAAGCTGCAATTACATAGGAACTCATGTTTAAGCATTTTCCCATAAAAAAGTGTTTCTTATGTTATCCTATGACTCATAGGTATGAGTCTCCCTACGTTAAAGTTTCTCATGTTAAATCCCATAGGGTAGTTGAGGGGAGAGGTGGTGGCCGGAAGATCCTATAAACCATATTATTATCTACATAATTGTGGTTAAAAATATATATAATAAAGCACATAGGTTTAGAATGGCAATTAGAACCTAACTATGACCACGTATGTATATTTTAAGAGCTGCACGCACAATGAAATATTGATCATATAATGAACATTTAATAAACTTTATAATAAATTAAATCATGGCTATTAAATAATTGTTATGTGCAGTATCATATTTGTGCTAACTTAGTAACAAACTAACAACTTAAATAAACAACTTACCTTATTTGTGCTTATAATAAATTCCATTATTATAATATTAATTATAATATTTTTATTAAATTATTATTTAAATTGTTTAAAGATTTATTAAAATGTCATCATGGTGGAATAAGGTGAAAGAAAAGTACAGTATTATATAATCAAAAATGCGGTCACTCTTGCTAATTATGAGCATGGAGATTTAAGTGAAGAAATTGCTCAGTTGGAAGCATTGTTAAAATATATCTACCTTACCCTGGGCACAAATTTCAGCGATATTATTCATAGCCAATATTCAAAACAGCGAATAATAAAATACGCGCTGTTTAAATTAATGGGATTGTACATGCTGGTTTATAGCGTTATAGCGGCGTTCACTGAAAATGGCCAACATCAAACGTGGATTTTGAATATATTTAATTTATCAGGCAACAATTTGTTATTTGGAACAATATTCGCCCTGGAAATGGTGGTGGGTGCTATAATCGAGCTGAACGTAATGTACATGGAGTTAACTGGCAACTTCAACGCCATTAATCTGGCTTACCATATAAAAAGCAACATGGTTCGCTACAAACTCGGCACATACCGTGAGCGTCAGGCGGCCAAAGCGATAAACCTGATCAGACGTCTGGTGATAAACCGGCTAACCGTAGTGTCTATAATAGTGGCCAATGGCATGATTTGGACACTGGTGGCCATTGAGCTAGCTCAACGATTTACCATGGGCAACGTGGTAAATGACGCCCTCATTATGATAACCAGCTATCACGTGTTGATTGAGTTGCACGGCGTGACAGTCGGCGCCTTTCTTCTACTATACGGTTATTGTTGGTATTTTAAGCGCAAATTTATCGAGATACACCGCAAACTGACCATGGCCGTTACGGCAAACAATGGCCAACTATTGTTGTACGCCATACGCGAACACAACTACTGGGAACGTCAGGTGCGGGCGGTTAGCCAGTCCTTAAGGGTGACGTTGGCCACCGAATACTACGCGACGTCCATTTTGTTGGACATGTTATTATACGCGGTTCACAGCACTCGGGCCGCCGGCGCCCCAGCCATAAGCCTATTGTTAGCCGTGTTTTTTGCCTTTTTTGTTTGCCTACTGTTTGGCGACACGTGGTTATTCATTTTGATCCCGAGGGCCGCCCACCGGCCCTATCCGTACCCCCTGTGCCGCCATTTCTCTTGTCGACCGCTACCCGACGACTCCCGCACCCGCCGGGGGTCCGCTCTGTCGACCGCCGGACGGCTAAAAGTAGTGACGTTTGCCGAGTGTTTGTCAATCGGACCCCCGATTGCGTACTATTGTTACGATTTTTTCCCCATTAATAGCGCAGAAATGTTTCAATTCTGTCAAATCGTTTGGACTAATTATTTTTTAGTAATTTCCATGTTTTAATCAATATATACTTTTTATATAAATGATTTTCTGGTTATGATAAGGTTAGCGTTTGCCAAACGTACAGCAATTTCCAAATTCATTAGCCATTAACTTAATTCACAAGATGTTTACAACACAGATATAACTTATATGTTTATTGTCGCCATTGTTTAGGTATTGAATAAATTGATTATATAACTTTATTTATTAAACATTATATAACATTAATTATTAAACATTATATAACAATGCAATCGCCTCCCCATCCCCTCTATCCCACAGTTTGTGGTGTATTTCAATGAATGAATCTAATGTGGAAATAATGTACAGTATTATAGTATAATATTATAAGTTTTATCAAATGTTTTTATGAAAATTAATATAATAATGCTTTTTGATTATGGTTAAAAAGATTAATGTACTGTTTATGGTTTATGTAAAATTTAATATCATATTATTAATAAATATTTGCTAAACTCATTGTTTTGTCTGTTGAAAGCTAAAATTATTGTTGAAAAGTACAAATATAGAATAAATTAAAATAATAAAACACTTACTTAGTATGGTTGTGTAATTAGCAATATTTATTATGTTAGATTAGTACTAGTACTAAAAAAATGTTGAAAGCTAAAATTATTGTTGAAAAGTACAAATATAGAATAAATTAAAATAATAAAACACTTACTTAGTATGGTTGTGTAATTAGCAATATTTATTATGTTAGATTAGTACTAGTACTAAAAAACATAATCCTGAAAGTTGCATTAAATTTTAATAGTCATTGCATTTATATCATTATTTGTAACTTTTTAATTTAGATATGGCATAATGGAGCGTATATTAATATACGTTAATATAGACCTAGCAATGTGTTCCCCACGTTGATATACATTAAAAATATGTTGCTCACGTTTATAATACGAGTATGAATTTAACTTATAGTTGAATGCAATTATATTGAATTAATATGGTA
The DNA here is from genome assembly GCA_905368565.1 of Medioppia subpectinata. Lineage (NCBI taxonomy): Eukaryota > Metazoa > Arthropoda > Arachnida > Sarcoptiformes > Oppiidae > Medioppia > Medioppia subpectinata. The sequence continues at coordinate 14,819 of CAJPIZ010000607.1, forward strand.
ATAACTTTGTTTTGTATTAAATTACCTGTTTTATTTTAATTAAATAAAAGTTTAAGTTTTTAACTGCAATTTATGACTGCATTCATCATTTCATACCTAATTCTGTGCCATAAATTGCAAACCCTTTTAATATATTTTGATTCAAATCTATCCGAATATAGTTGCACTAGTTTCTGATAAACTAAGCATTTGTTAAATTCATCTGTAGTTGCATGCAACTATATGAGGGATAACACGGTAATAGTTTAATTCAATGATAATATACCGTCTAAATGACATTCAAACACTGATTTCTGTTTATAAAACCATATTGAATTCATTTAACACAGTATTATATTAAAAACCTTAAGTCTCGTAATATTTTATAAGCATTAATTAATATAAGTTATATAGAAATTTATTAAAAGTAAACTAGATGGATAAACAGGAAAGCAAATCCTGGATCATATGGCGTTACGTATTCACTATTTTATTATCAATTTCGAAATTAATCCAGGTAAAATATCATAATCAAACTATGCAAATATTATATTATAGAAGTAAATTACCAAGGAGTTAAGCAAATCCTGGATCATATGGCGTTACGTATTCACTATTTTATTATCAATTTCGAAATTAATCCAGGTAAAATATCATAATCAAACTATGCAAATATTATATTATAGAAGTAAATTACCAAGGAGTTGCATACAGAAAACTATTCCAATACTATGTTTTATACTATGTTTCCAAAGCAAAAATATAATTTTATTTATAGACAATAAAATAATATTTCACAAATATCGCGATAATATAATATTAAAGCCATTTTAAAATATGCATAGAATTTAGATAAAAATATTTATAACCTATTCCGGATAATAATAATACTAATTGACATGGTACATTGTGTTATAACCAGAATTTAAGTCTCAATCTGGTATCGCCTTCACTGACAACTTTGGCACTTATATATAACACCGATTACGACAGCATTTCAATACTTATTAGTGTTAGATATGCGGCATTCATATTGAGCTCATTTTGTATGTAAATTTCAATTTTATTAATTAATATATTAAACTATAAAATAATGTAAAGTACTTAACAATATGTTAAGTCTCTCTCTCTCTCTCTCTCTCTCTCTTTCTTTCTCTCTCCCTCTCTCTTTATATATCATGTATAGTAAAGTTATTGTTATAATGAAATGTCACTGTCTGTCTCTTCATCTCTCTCTCTCTCTCTCTCTCTCTCAAATTTGAAAATTATTTTAATTAATGTAAATCAGGTTTCTGTTGGAAAGGCATAAACAAACCGTTTGTTATTACATTGTGTTTATTATTAATGGGTATTTCGACAGCATTTATACCAAACACACAATCAATTGGTTTATTATACTTAATGTCTGCCATTTATGGCGCATCGATGTCAGGACACAGTATATTAACTTTTGTATGGATCGGCGAACTATGGGAACAAAACAGCGGATATTATATACAAATCATTGAGTTTATGATGAGTTTGGGCGGTATTGTGGGTCCACTGGTTGTTGAGCCATATCTGCCATTAAGTACAGACCCGACTGAATACACGACCGCCGATATAGCGGTCGTTAAGACTACACTTTTGACACCATTTGTGATAATCGGTTGCATAAACTCTGCAATTTGTATACCCTTTGCATTAATATTTATATTTAAGAGATTTATACCGCAAAACACAACAAAAGCTAATATCAAGAATAATACCACAAGTATTGATACAAACGACAAAATTCTTCACAAAATCAAACATTTGTGGAAAAAATTCATTTCAAATATAAGATCACAAATAATGCCAACAAAAACCATATTAATAATGATAGTCATGTCCTCAACATTATATGCATTGCTATACGGCGATCAAGAAGCTCTGCTATACAATATTACAAAATTTACCACTGAAAACAACCCTGGTCCGGTCACTACACAATACGCTGCTTACTTCAGCACGGTCCTATTTGGGTCGTTTGGCATATCACAAATCATTGCCATACCATTAGTCCGTTATATACGACCACTCAATATAATATATATTGGATTTTTATGTCAATTAATTTCGCAAATATTGTTTTTATTTGCCTCCAAATCGGTAATCATTATATGGATAGCGTGTGTAATGTTTGGCATCGGTTGGGGACCATTAGTAGGGCTATGCTATGAACTGGTGCAACAAATCACCCCGCTCACTGAGCTAGTTTGCACTATATTTAATATAAATCTCGGTCTCGTTAAAGTGATATTGCCATTGATTTACGGCCCGTTAATGGAGATTAACGTAATGTCAATGGTCTATGTTAATTTTGTTATTTTATTTATATGCGCTATTGTTTGTATTATTATTGAGTTTACGACACAGATTAATATGTTTATTGTTGCCATTGTTTAAGTATTGATCAAATTAACTATATGCTTTAATAAAGTTGCATACCAAACTACCCTATTCCTAAAGTTTGGTATGCATCTTAATGAATGAATCTAATTTGGAAATAATATACTAGCTAGTTTTATAAAATGCTGTTATATGTATTTTCTATTCAAAAAATTTTATTTGTGTCATTAATTGTTTTGTATTAATTATTTTTTATTATTGTAAACTAATGTAAAAGTCCAGATTTTAATAAATATATTTTGTATTTAACTAAAAACTAAGTTTACTGAATTAGTGCTATTGAATTTTTTGGGTATTGGTGTAGTTTTAATGTTGCCTCACAAGTCAGAGTAGGACTCGCAATACTATATTAGTATTGCCAAAATATTGCTACAATATTATTAAAATATTTGATTATACTTGTGGAAGTGTATACACATACACTGTAATAATAAATACAGAGTAACAATCCTGCATCAAAAAAATGAGTGAATCTAATCCTGCAAAATGCTTAAAAGTTGCACATGCTTAAAACTATTCACGCACTTATGCTTGAATTTGTCATTTTGTGGACGTAATTTTGTCCCAACCCAGAGATGCAGAAAATAATTCAGTCACAAAATCACATCTCAAAATCATACACAATGACACAATACAATTCATTACTTGAATAGAAAAACATATTTGACTATGTGTATGATTTGTGTTGTACTTTAATTTAGTAAGTAGATCCAGTAAAAGGGGTCACGTTTCAACTAGTTCAACAAATCACCCCGATCACTGCGTTTATATGCTCAGTATTTTCGGTACTTTCGGGTACTTTTGAAATGACTGTACCCTTAATTTATGGCAAATCAATGGAAAGTAATGTAATGTCAATGCTGTACATGAATTTAGCATTAATTGGTTTGGCATTATTTTTGAATTTAATTATGGAACACCTATTATTTGTTTTAATAAGGTTGGGTAAAACAAATGATCATGTTAATGCACATCTGTAGGTTTATTTAATTATTTTGGTCTGTATAACTATTGATTTAAATGTACTAAATAAAGTAACTTATAAAGTAAGTGAATTATTATATACATGAATTAAATCAATTTAATATTATAATTTTATTAATATTACATAGTATAATAAAGGTTGCTGGTTAGGTTGCAGGCAATAAACTGAATTTTCTAATTAATAAAACAAGTAATACAACACTAATAATACCGATGACTACTAAAACAAGGTTAGCGTAAATGAAAGTTATAAAAAGTTATTAACAAACATCATTAATGATTATATAAAATGTGAAATTCTAACAAGTGTTTTAATTTAAAGTAATATTAATATAAGGATTAATTTTCAAATTATTTTATTACTTTGAAAAAATATTTATTGACAAAGAAAATTTTTTTGTCTGAATGTTCCCAACAAGGTTGATTATTAAAATGTAACTTTGTTATTTTATTTAAAAATGTAAAACATGTTTTATTAGCTATTTAAAATTTATGAACGAATTTATGGGTTAATAAAAGGAATCGAATAAATAGAACACCAATCTGAAATTAATAAAACATGGTTTAATAAATGAATCAATTTTATAATTTGGTTCAATTAAATTAGACAAATGCCTACTTTGAAGGCAACACTTCTGGTGATAACGTATTGATTACTACACGAAAAGCCAATCAATTTGTTTCTATCACTCACTCGACACATAGAAGTTAATAACTATTAATTATAGAAAAAAATATAATTATTTATTAATATAAAATATTTATTAAAAAATTACCTTAATTTTATAATTTAATGTAATTGCTGATTTAAATTCAATAAATATATTATGCAATGATTTATATGTTTTGGACATTTCTGATTGAATACTAGATGTGATTGAATTCAACGCCAATAGAAATAATAGCATTGAATATATAACTAGAAATCCAAACATTTTTATATGTCTTGCATTGTTTTTAAATAAAAATAAATTAATTAATATTTGAGTGATTGGTATAAATGTGTAAACAATAATGAAATTAATGTGTTTCCAGAATCGGTTATACAATTCAATATCCAGACATAGATTACTGTGTTTTGTAATAATTATTTTACAAAACGTATGATTTATAAACCTTTTAATAAAAAACTGATTGCTTTCTCTTATTGTCGTTGATTTTGATAAATAATTATCAAATTCTTTAATCCGATATTTAATGAAAAAGCAAACCATTAAATAGTAATACATTATCCAAAACAGGGTTCGCGTAAATATAATGAAATATATTTGATATAAAACAACAGCAATAATGCCATAAATAATAACATTATATCTCATAATAATATGGATTAATATAAGGCCATTAAATAACATGGTCAATATTTCGGAAATTATTATTACTTTATTAAATATTTTGTAAAACAACCATATGCCTTTATAAAACTTATCGCTTAATTTCTTATCCTGTAAACCGATTGATGCAAACGTTTGATAGCCATTAATAGCCGATATTATATCAAACCATTTATAATCACTTTTATTACGAGTGTTTAGTGTTATAATCAAACATAATATCAGAATAAGTCCAATACTTCCGGCAATTAACACAAACTTAGTTATGGTTCCCCAATATTGCACTACTTGTACGTAATAATGAGGTAATTGTTTGTTTGGTTCAGATTTATAGAAACAAAATATATAATGAATTAAAAATATTGATGTAATTGAATTAACACAAACTTAGTTATGGTTCCCCAATATTGCACTACTTGTACGTAATAATGAGGTAATTGTTTGTTTGGTTCAGATTTATAGAAACAAAATATATAATGAATTAAAAATATTGATGTAATTGTAATTATTGTTACAATTTTAGCCTTTTGTATGTTTTGTTGCCTTTGATTCACAATCCGATTGTCGTTCGCATCGTATCTATAAAACAGCCAATTATTATATAACGGACTCTCAATGGTAGTCGACATTTTAGATTATGGTTAGATTTGTTTAGAGTTGAGATTATGGGAAATAAAATAACAAATTATTGTTAATGTGATTTAAGCTAGATTATCTAACATCTAAAGGTATATGAATTTTTCTAAATTAAAATGTTATTTTGGTACTATTATTCGTTTAATAATAATAACTGTACCAGGTTCTAAATGTAAACGACCATGTAATTTACATTATTATATATTTTATGATTACTTATTATATAATGGTTTATCAATATTCTTTGACATTTTATTATTTTGGTGTTAGTCTAAAATACAGAGATATATTGAATTATGTATTTTTATATTTATGAATTTATTAATAGTTTTGTTTAGTTCACTTTTAGTTAGTCAATTAAATATTACAAATACGTAAGTAAAATTTATTACATAATCATATTGTGTATGAATAACAAATTATTATTTTCAAATATATCATTTATTATTATAAAGTTCAAATAATCGTATAATATTATCATTAAAGACTATTTATAATTTTAAATTAATTAAATGTTCTTTCACTATGTGTGGGTAACATATAATTAAAATAAATTGAATATACAGTGCAACTTCTCTTGGGTGAACTTCTCTTGGATGAACACCTCCTTTGAATGAACGGTTTTATAATATATTTTGGATTTTCTATACCTTTAACAGAACCTGCCGCTGGATGAACCCTCTGTATAATAAACACTTTTGTCGTGCAACTGGCCGTTCATTATAGAGAAGTTGCACTGTATTAATAATTAAATATTACATGCATAAAGAAGTTTGCGCAAAAATAATGGTAAAAATGCCAAAAATTTTATTTAAATTTTTGAATATTTATTTTAATTTGCGAAATGAATTATCATTGTAAGCATATTTAAAATTGATATAAATGATGTTCGGTAATTACGTTATTCACTATAAAAAACGTACATAACTGATACTAAATTTCTTAATTTTGATATAACTTTTATCGATTATGCCAGGTTTGAGAAATTCCTTCGGATCTCGATTCTACTCATCCATACCTTTCTATTGATATATAATATGACATGGTTATTNTACTAAATTTCTTAATTTTGATATAACTTTTATCGATTATGCCAGGTTTGAGAAATTCCTTCGGATCTCGATTCTACTCATCCATACCTTTCTATTGATATATAATATGACATGGTTATTTATAAAATAAAAGATTTGATTTTCAAAATTTTACCAATAATAGTGGTCACTACGGCCAGACCCGAAAGTATCTGGACATATGAAGTATATCACTCGACTACCTATTGAATGTACTTTCATTTTATAACAATAATTCCAGGGTGCACGCTATCACACAGATGCCCATCCTCCTTTAACAAATAATTAATATAAGATTATTAAATGTTAATGTTTAAGATCATTCGCGTTATAACCAAATGTAACTAGAATACAATTATCATCATAATAACACATGATAGTATATTTTAAATATATTGACTTTAGTAAAGTATTATGACGTTTGTTATATTGCAAAATAATATAATTATTTAAAATAATAAAATTCACCTTAATTTATAATAATTTATTATCTACACCAGTATTTACCACTATTTGACACCTATCAAGGCTTATAGCACCAAGGCCAATTATGTAATCGTCATTTTGACTTCAGGAACTTTTAACCAGTATTGAAAAAAGAAAATTGACAAAATTTCTTAAATGTACCTGGGTATATGAGCAATTTTAAGTCAAATTGGCACTAAATTTTCGTAAAGCGTAATGTTAAGACAAAACTTTTTTTAATATAAGGAATTCACAAAAATGTTCATGGTCAAAAATAATTTTATACTTGTTTTGACAATTTTTTAATAAATGATGTAATGTGAAAGATAAAGATAATAATATAAAGAGAATTTAAAGTTTAACATGTTATCCATTTAATTAAATTGTTAAATAAAAATAATATACATTTTCTAAAAATCAAAATATAGCAAATAAATTATGTAAACAATTAATTAATTCAAATCATTATTATATAATATTATTGCATTGAGTCGATGGCAATAAACTGTATTTTCTAATTAACGCAACAATTATAACAACAAAAATAATACCCATAACTACTAAAACTAGATTAGCGTAAATGAGTGACATAACATTAATTTGCATTAAATCACCCATGATCAATGGCAATATAATCTCATAGATAGTAGATATAATCAAAATTAAACCACCAACCAGCTCGGTCAAAGGAGTAATTTGTTGAACTAGTTGAAATAGCGAACCGTATTGCGGGCCAATTCCGGCTCCGAATAATATACTACCTGTCCATACGATACTCACGGAGTGTTCAGCAAATAATAATATAATTAACGAAACTAGCATTACAAGCAAACTGATCGTGATCATAATTATGGGCCGTATATACGCGGCTA
>CAJPIZ010000608.1:0-22569 GCA_905368565.1 Medioppia subpectinata
CTCTCTCAAAGATTAGATATTAATTAATTATTAATTAAAAGTAATAGTAATAAAAGTGTTTGATTTATATTATTAGATCAATATATTTAATATAAAACAATACAAATAATTAATTGATAAAATAAGGGGCGTTTGCACTATTCAAACAAATTTAAAAAGTGCCTTTTGTAACAATAGTATCATCTTGGTTTAATGCCAATTCTACTCAATTACCCTTATGTAGTAGCTATCAATTTCTAATCTAGGTATTTTTGCTGATCTTTGTTATTTTCATTATTATAAGTTAATTGTAATTTATTTGACGTTAATTTCTAAGAAAAATATTGCAATAATTGTGTACTCATTATACACTCAATTGCCCATAAAGTCGTGTACACTATGCGTGTGTTATAACAAAATCAATAAATAAATATTTGGTTAATTACTTCATATTATTTGCAATAATAATTGATAACATTTAATGAAAGCAAAATAAATAACAACTTGAATACTAAACAAATAAAACAATAATCAATAAATATAAACAATTATTAATACAAATCAATACTTGTTTGTCACCGATTAGGATCTGATCCCATTATTACACAGATTATACCTACTATAATATACTTAACACTAATAATAAATAACTAATCTCGATCATTGTTCTTTTTACTTGAAGGTCGGTTGTGTATTACGTAAACTACGAAATTGGCAATCGTTGGCCAGTCTTATCCATGGCCTGCAATCGCCTCAGATTTATAGCCTAAGCAACGCCTGGTTTGTCACCCGAGCTAAATATCCCATACATTTTAAGTAAGTATTTTTTACCGCGATGAATCTCAAAACAAACCCGGATTATTTTATTTACTAAATACATAAGGATGTTGTTCACATAATAATCCTGTTTTGTCTTAAGATATATTGATATAAAGCAACTTTAATTAAATATTGAACGATATAGATGATAAAACATATTAATAAACAATCATAATATAATAAATTTAATTACCATAATTAATCATAATTAGTAAATATACATGCATATTGATAAAACTAGATCATATAATAAGCACAGTGTATTCAATTGGGTTAACATTTAACCTTAAATAAACAAATTAGCACAAAATTGACCAAGTATATTACTTATCATCTAGTGATTACCTAAAACTATCGCGAGTGGTCCGTAACGACAGCGTTGCGATCCTACGCTCGCACCAGCCGTCCATACCATCGCTATCATCATTCGTATCGCTACTACGGGTGCGATGTGTGGCCACGTGGGACCGGCTCGACAGTAACCCCCGGTGGACCGAATCGCCATCACTGGTCCAATGGCTAGAGGGACAGATGCTGACAACCCTCGCTCTACAGGAAAGTATGGGCAACAGTGCCGTCCGGGCAACTGAGGCCCTGCGCCAAAAGGCACGCAAACAAAAACAGATTTACGCCATTGTGGAGAAGTTTATAGAGGACTCGACCCCCGGAGCCGTCGCCGGTCGGCCCGCAGAGTCACATATGGACAGGTGTTTGAAGGAGTTGTCGCCCGAGAAGCGCTCGTTTATGCCCCTAAATGATCCGATTTATTTTATTGAGCATGATCATTTGCCCGTCGCCTGGACCCAGCGCTCGGCCCGACATATACCGGCAGAGTATCAAAGTAAAATTATCAGGTGCTTTGCAAACTCGTATAATATTGAGATATCGTTGTTGAAAGCATATAAGATGACGTCCTAATAGAGAAGTTAGACTGTACTGTATTTTAGTTGTTTTTATTTAGTTTTTTTTAAATTTTTTAAAAACATGTTTAAAATTATTTTAATATATTTCAGTTATTTATCTAAATAGATTATTTTATTTGTGAATATTTTATTTAAAATTTTTGTTTAATTAATATATTATTTAATGAAGTGTTTGAGTTTTTATTAGGATTTTTATTTGAACATTGTTTTTACTTTCATCGAGCCTTAATGTAGTCAATGATTAATTTAACTAGTGAGTTATTTTGCCAATGTATAAGATAAATGTGATTGATAAATATTAAATACTGTATATAATTAACAGTAATTAAAGTCCACTCGTTATTAATAAACATAATAGAAATTATATTTTATACAAGAATTTATAATATAAATAAATAAAATTTATAACTATTAAAATAAAAATTAATATTTAAAGCAAATGCAATTAAATCAATTTTCATGAATGATAATGGTATAAATAACAACAATATTGGCTATAGCAATGCAAATTATTTTTAAAAATACAAATATATAATTAAACTGCATTTACTATTAATAACTTTTAATTAATTACACTCTTAATTTTTGGGCAAATTTGTGAACTAATATAAAGTAGCGGACGTACAATACAATCATCTGTAAAAATCATAAATGTAAAATATAAACAATTAATTAGTCATGTAACTTTTACAAAACTTACCTTGTGAAACACTGGGAATGTCATAACGGCCATCGGACCGATACGGAGCCCTATCTTCCTATTACTGCTGAGTTTCTCGAAATACGTTAAAAGTTTTAATTTAAATCTTAAACCAAATAACTCTCTATTGAAACACCATTGAAGTCGTGATAACTTTTTGTTCATTATATGACATCTCTTTGAAACCAATGCCATTGAATACTGAATACCAAATAAACCATTATAAGCAGTGAGCAAATCAACGCAAAATATGATCATGATAAATAATGATAGTTCCTCAAATAACACCTGGTGCAATAAGATCAGTGTTATTGGAAACATAGTTAACATTAATGCCATATTTAAATCACCAAAGTAGCTGTTAATTTGGCTAAATAACTGACATAAATAATTATGATCAATAATGTATGACGTAATTACACGCTTGGTATAAGGGTTACGATTGCCCGAAACTTTTAACCATAAAGTTGCAATATCTCGATTACCATAATTGATTCTCAAGAATACATAATAGGCTAACACCAATGCTATTCCCCCGCCAACAAAACAGTCTAGATATATCATAATGGTTACGACAATGAATAATATTTGGGATAATAGTGTTATTAAACCAAATATTAACGATTGACTAAGGCCATTGTACTCAATGGCGTTTGCTAATAAGTATATTGTCACCGAGGTAGCTTGCGGATATAATTATAAACATTATTTAATAACCATTTTAAATGCATAATAAATTTTGTTAATAATTTATTGTGAACATAATACTTACCGATGCAAACAATTGTTACGTTCATAAATGGATAGATAAGTTTATCAAAATTGATCACTTTATTGAACAGCTGTTTGTCAACCGATTGGCGTACCGGACGTAATCGGGTTCGCAGTAACTCTAATACCTGTATCCAACTCTTGTTTGTACCCAAATTTCCCGTATATAACCGTAATTTAATGTTGAGCACCAGACCAAACATTACAATACAGACCAAATACATACGGGTATATTTAGGTATACCACCTAAGAATAGAGATAGGTCAAAACATAATATACGGGTCTCGGGGCTAAACTTAATAAATAAGCTCAAAAGATAGAATGTAATAAAAAATGTTTGAATTATCAGGAGTAAATAACTGCTTATTTTTGCTAGTATATATTTAGTGCCATCAATAGATCCATTAGCAATAATATCAAGATAAAAATCAATTAAGATACTTTTAACGGTATTTTTATCATAATTGTTATTGACAATAAATGTGTTTACTTTGTTTTTAAACATGATGGTTATTAATAAAATATTTATAATTAAAATTGATTTTTAATTAGATTAAAAAATAGTTTACTATATAAAGTTACTTTATTATTTATAATTGTTAGAGCAAATACAGTTATTGGAATACTAATACTGACCTTATGGATTTACATAAATAATATTTTATATATAATATTACATTCAAAATATAGACATTGATTAATGATTAATATATTGATATTTAATTAGAGAAAAAGTCGTTCGTGAAAATATGATTGTATTGTTTTTGAAATTACGTAAAACCTACATTCATTTTATGTTATATTATAATATTTAAACAAAAATACAAAAATAAGTTAATTTCTAAATTTTTAAATAATATCTATAAAATGCTGAAATTATTTTAAAAATATCAATATATTGTAATATTATAAGTAGAAAATGTAGAATATACAATTATGTCTTAAAAAGCATTGGAATAAAATAAGCTATATGGTATATAAATGTATATAGACTTGCTAACTCGTTAAGGCTTGCCTTACACAAATCCCAATTTGAGTAATTTCACACTGTTAATTTTTGTGCAAATTTGTGAACTAATATAAAGTAGCGGACGTACAGTACAATCATCTGTAAATAAAATAAATGCAGAATATAATCAATTAATTAGTCATATATAAATTTAATAAAATTTACCTTGTGGAACACTGGGAATGTCATAACGGCTATGGGGCCGATACTTAACCCTATCTTTCTATCACTACTGAGTTTCTCGAAATATGTTAAAAGTTTTAATTTAAATCTCAATCGAAATAACCCTCCGTTGAAACACCATTGAAGTCGTGATAGATTTTTATTCATTATATGAAACCTCTTTGAAACCAATGCCATAACGTATTGAACACCAAATAGCATAATATAAGCAGTGAGCAAATTCACACAATGTAAGGTTAGAATAAATAATGATAGTTTCTCAAATAACACCTGGTGCAATATGATCAGGGTTATTGGATAAAATGTGAACATGTATGCCATATTAATTCTACTAAAGTAACTGTTGACCTGGCTAAATAAAACACATAAATAATTATGATCAACAATGTATGACATAATTATACGCTTTGTGTAGGGGTTATAATTGCCCGATACATTTAACCATAAAGTTGCAATATCTCGGTTACCATAATTGATTCTCAAGAATGAATAATAGGTTAATACAGATGATATGGCCGCTCCTACAAAACAATCAAGGCAAAATATGGCGCTTATGGTAACGATGCATATTTGAGATAATATTGTCATTAAACCAAATATTAACGATCGGTTAAAGCCGTTGTATTCAATGGCATTCACAATCCAGTACATTGTAACTAGGGGTACTTTTATAAATATTATTAAAAATATTTACATTATAAATTAATAAAGTTGAAACACTCATTATAATTTATAATAAAACATACTTACAATTACAAGCAATTATTACATTCATGATTTGGTAAACTATTTTAGCAAAATTAACCACTTTAGCGAATACTTGTTTGTCTACTGATTGGTTAATTGGACGCAATCGGGTCCTCATTAAGTAAAATATTTGTGTCCAACCCTTGTTTGTACCGTAATTTCCAGTATATATCCTGGCCTTAATGTTGAGCACGATGCTATATATCAGCATATTGACTAGATACATACGGGTGTATTTTGGGATGCCACCTAAGAACAGAGATAGATCGAAAAAAAGTATCCTGGTGTCGGTGCTAAAATTAATAAATAAGCTGAAAATATAGTATGTGAGATAAGTGGCTTGAATTATCATAATTAAATGACTGATAGCTTTGGTGATTGTATATTTAGTGCCGAGAATAGGCCCATGATCAATTATGTCAATATAAAAATCAACAAAAATATTTTTAACCTTATTTTTGTCATAATTGTTATTAACAATTAATGTGTTTACTTTGTTCTTAAACATGGTAATTATTGATAATTATAAATTGGTTATACTTTATTTAATATAATTAATTATCAGGTTAATTTACTATACGGAATATAATTTATGTTTGTTTAACTACTCTTAATGACAGTTAATACAACACGAATACAGACACTATTTATGGAAAAATATACTTAATATAACATTTTATCCAAAATATAGTTGTTTTCCATTGATTTATAAAGGGCCGGTCAATGTATCTCGCACAGTTTGTTTCGCCGATTACGCTAAAACTACAATAGATAATCAAATTCTGTAAAATGCATTTAAGAGCCCCATATACGCTAGTTCTTGTGAATATATAACTTTTAAATTTTGGTCACGTGGTATACAAAATATGGGACAATTCCAAAAGCACATGTTATTGATCAAACGATAAGAAATATTGAGATGGTCCCCATGGGAAATTTTTAAAGCAATAATAGGTGAGTACAATAAAACAAGAATTACTAAAATCTGATGGGTAATATAGATTTTATAGCTCAACAAAGACATGCTTTTCGTAATGCTAATCCTATGGGCAAATTTTAAGTATGAAATATTGAGATGATCCCANGCTTTTCGTAATGCTAATCCTATGGGCAAATTTTAAGTATGAAATATTGAGATGGTCCCAATACAAAATATTTCGAGCAAATAATTGTGTATAATATAAAAAAAGAATTATCAAAATCTGATATGTATTTTAGGTTTTATCAACAAAAGAGTGATGGTATTTTATATTAATATTAATGTTTACAATATGATAAAAATAAAATATTTTTAATAGTATTGGTTTTAATGTAAATTACAACATTTATTTGTAATTATTATGTATATTCTTTATTATAATCTGTTTATTAAATGAACAAAAAGTATAATTTTTACAAAATGATCAAAATAAAATATTTTTAATAGTATTGGTTTTAATGTAAATTACAACATTTATTTGTAATTATTATGTATATTCTTTATTATAATCTGTTTGTTAAATGAACAAAAAGTATATTTATGAGATATCTCGTTTATAAAGACCATCACTCTTTTGTTGATAAAACCTAAAATACATGTCAGATTTTGATAATTCTTTTTTTATATTATACACAATTATTTGCTCGTGATATTTTGTATTGGGACCATCTCAATATTTCATACTTAAAATTTGCCCATAGGATTAGCATTACGGAAAGCTTGTCTTTGTTGAGCTATAAAATCTATATTACCCATCAGATTTTAGTAATTCTTGTTTTATTGTACTCACCTATTATTGTTCTAAAAATTTCCCATGGGGACCATCTCAATATTTCTTATCGTTTGATTAATAACATGTGCTTTTGGAATTATCCCATATTTTGTATACCACGTGACCAAAATCTAAAAGTTATATATTCTTAAGAACTAGCGTATATGGGGCTCTTAAATACTTTTTACAGAATTGAATTACCTCTTGTAGTTTAAGAGTAATTGACCAAACCGCGTGTGCGAGATACCTTGACTACCCCTTTACAATTAAGTGCATCAATCTGTACTTTTTAATTGAATTTTAATTATTTAATCTACATGTATATTCTGTAAGATATAATAACAGTAAATTTATTTATTTGACAAACTCTATTTAAACTAATAAAATAATCAAGTTAAAATTCAACTATCATTGAATGAAAAATAACAATCATTATTATTATCTGGGATAACAAATAAGTTATTTAAAATAACATAACAATTAATAAAACTAATTGTTTAATTAGAAATTCATATAAACATGTCGTGTGTTTTAAAAGTCATAAATCTCTGTCACAAGTGGACCGAAATAATGTTTGTAATTCCTATATTCCCGGAGCCATGCCTTGGATTGCAACTCATTTAATAGCATTAAATCTCTCAATAAAAACATTAATTTTTGTAGTTTTACTCTCGATTCAGATTCCGAGCGGTATTTCAATAGTAGACATCTTTGCAGTAAATATATATACAGTTGTTGTTCGAGTCTAACAAATAAAAGAAGTTAAAAATTGTTATTAATTTAAACCCTTTGTAATCTAAATAACATGTAAATACATGTACTTACTTAACACTTTGTTTATGCTTTAAATTTGGTCGATTAGGATTATATAATACTATTGCTGTTAACTATATGTTCAAAATAAATAATAAATGAACATGATAAGTATGGTTAAAGGTTGATAATATCTAACTTACCAGGTCAGTTGCAATAGAATCATTGTAATTGCATTCATCAAACAATGTGTTCATTAAAGGCTTAACACCATCATCATAATTCAAATACATAAATTCAAATAATCTAAAATTGACCTCGATTGTATTACTCTCATCCTATATACACAGCATTTAACATATAAACATAGTACATTTTAGTACTTAGATACTTTATTAAAGTGATTATACTTACTAATGGGATGTAAAAGGTTTCTTTGTCTTTGTTAAAAAATTTTAAGGTCCGAATTGACATCAAATCGTCGTAACCGTACTTCAATAGCGCCACCCTATCCTCACAGCATATCCTATTGAATGTGGACAGAGATTTAGCAAAATTGACCATGTCCACTACTGAGCCATCTTGTCTCGGTCCACATTCTCTTAGCATTTCCTCTAAATTATTCACTTGTCTTATATTATTAGACATTTTGTAGTCAAACACAACGGCAGCGCTCGACAGCTCCGACAACCGGTTGGTTTCCAATTCATTCAAACCGTTATAATCCGTGATTTCCCTAAACATGGGAACAATTGTCGTGTTTTCGCATTTCTGTTTCACTTTTGTGATTGACATCAAATCGTTGTCTAAAGTATTGTTTGTAATCTCTTTAAAATTAATGTCAATTGAATTGCCAAACAATTCATTCAAAATGTCTTTCTCTTTGTTTTCATCAAAAGTAATAATATTATTACAATTTCCATGAATTAGTTTATTTTCACGAATCAATCTTTTTCTCATTTCATTTTCCTCATCACTTCTGATAAATTCCTATTAAAAACATAATAAATATTACAATTAATTAATTATAGAAATTATAATAAATACTTTTCTCATCCCAACTGCGAGACACTTCTCGAGCCGACATTTGGTGCATATCTTTCTCGTCATTGGATTTATAATGCAATTACCATTTGAGGGACAATACAATGGCTAACAATTCAATTATATATTTAGTAATTATAATTAAATATTTTGTAAAATAAATACCTTATTCTTTAGTCCATAGCGTCTGAAAAATGATTTACACGACTCACACGTTATTACAGTAAAATTTCTGCCTAAATAACATTCATGTTTTAATAATAGAATTAAATTAAATTAATTAATAAACAATTTAATACCAGATCCTCTATCGCCACAAACTTCACATATTTTGTGTGATTTATTATTATTTAATTCACTATTCATTATTAATTATAAATAAAATGTTTACGTTTTGTTACAATTAAATGAATGCAATTTAAAAATATGTTGCAACTTTTATTGACTAAAAAATTTATATTTAATATAAGTTATACAGTATATAATGATACTTTTGAGATAGTATGACATGTATTACAAAGTCCGTAAACACACATACGAGTACCTACTGATTAAATTATTACTTTGATAAGTATAAACTTAATAATAAACACATGAACAAAATTACTACACATTTTGTGAACAAATTATTTAATTTTGAGTCACTTTTATTAAATGCTTCCTTATTAAAAGCCAAGAACAAGGTTTGACTGAATAACTAATTGTAGCAAAAATGCAATTGAATTTATAGTTTATTATTGCAAAATAAAGTAATGTAAATTGAACATCTGGTTCAGAATTATAAGTTAACTTCTTGTGAACCAAACTTAATGAAACTCGGATTCTGATGCCTAGAAATGAGAAACTTAAATTATGGTCATACTTGCATATTTCTATTTGCACGATAACATATTAGTTATACTATAATTATTTATTTTATACATGATTTAGTTTGATCAGTAAATGTTTTTTTTTAAATAACAAATACAATTACATCACATTTTGTGTAACAAAATATTTCATTTATTTATTTTTGCAAAAACTAATTTAAATTATAAATATCATAAACATGTCGTTGTGTTTAAATGTCATAAATCTCTGTTATAAGTGGTCCCATATATTGCTTATATTTCTTGTACTCCGGGAGCCATACCTTTAATTCTAACTCATTTATTATAATTATGTCTTTCAGTAAAAGCATTAGTTTTTGCAGTTTTACTCTCGATTCCGATTCCGAGCGGTATTTCAATAGTAGATATCTTTGCAGTAAATATATATACAGTTGTTGTTCGAGTCTAACAAATAAAAGTGGTTAACAATTCTTATTAATTTAAATTCGTTGTAATTTAAAAAAAATACTTACTTAACATTTTGCTTATGTTTTAAATTTGGTCGATTCGGGTTATATAATAGTATTGCTGTTAACTACATTTTGATAACAAATAATAAATTAAACACGATAATTGTGACATAAACTTAAAACTTGCCAGGTCAATTGCAATAGAATCATTGTAATTCCATTCATCAACCAATGTGTGCAGAATAGGTATAACAACATGATCATAACCGAAACCCATCTCTCTAAATATATTCATATTGGCCTCGATCGTATTATTATCATCCTATGTAAAAAGTGGAAAGTAATACAAAGTTTTTAAAATATAAAGTCTATATTATAACCAGGCAGAATAAAATAGGGGATATTATTAATATGACGTGGTTATTGAATCATCAAGGTGGCTTAAAAGTGTAGACTGTATTTTACACTATAGTACACTATATGTGACTAACATATGAATAGTGTATAAATAACAACACAAGTGTTTTATGCTGGGTGCACTGAGGTGCAAATTCTGCCTGCTCATAGTCTATATAAAGTAAGTCTATATAAAGTCTTTATATAAACGTGTAATAATAAATTTAAATTGATCAGCAATTTAATGTAGCGTTGTTTTTGCTCACCAAAGGTATGTAGAAATTTTCATTGTATTTGTCGTAAAACTTTATGGTCCGGATTGACAGCAACTCATTGTAGCCGTACTTCATTAGCACCACCTTATCCTCAGAGCATATCGTATTGAAAGTAGACAGAGATTTAGCGAAATTAATTATATCCATCACTGATCTGTCCTGACTCGGGCCACAAGTCCTTAGCATTTCCTCTAAACTATTCACTTGTCGTATATTATTAGACATTTTGTAGTTAAACACAACGGCAGCGCTCATCAGCTCCGATATCCTATTGCTTTCCAATTCATTCAAACCGTTATAATCCGTGATTTCTCTAAACATGGGAACAATTGCCGTGTTTTTGCATTTTTGTTTTCCTTTCGCTATAGACGTTAAATCCTTATCTAATGTAATGTTTGTAATACTATTGACAATTTCTGTAATCTCATCAAAATTAATATCAATTGTATTGTCGAGTATTTCATCCAAAATGTCTTTTTCATTGTTTTCGTCGAAAATAATTAAATCATTTAAAGAGTCATCAGAAGAAGAGACCGACGAAATGCATGTATTGAGCAAATTATCACAATTTCCTTGAATTAGTCTATTTTCTCGCATTGCTTTCTTCCTCTTCTCGTTTTGCTCATCACTTCTGATAAATTCCTATTAAAAAAGACATAATAAATATTACTATTTATTAATTATAAATATAATTTTAAATACTTTTCTCATTCCGACTGCGAAACACTTCTCGAGTCGACACTTCTGGCATAATTTTCTCGTCAATAGACTTATAATGCAATTACCATTTGATGGACAATTCAATGGCTAACAATTTAATAGTATATTTAATATTAATAATTAAATTACTTGTTATATAAATACCTTATTCTTAAGTCCATAGCGTCTAAAGAATGATTTACACGATTCACATGTAATTACAGTAAAATTTCTGCCTAAATAACATTCATGTTTTACTATTTAATTATAATTTTACTAATAATAAACAATTTAATACCAGATCCTTTAGCGCCGCAAACTTCACATATTTTATATTCTTTCTTATTATTTAATTCACTATTCATTATTATTTTAATTATTATTTTAACAAAATGAATAATTTTTATAATAATTAAATGTATGGAACTTAAAAAATATATTGCAATTTGTTGTTGACTACAAAACTATACCGTATACAACATAACTGTTATGTTTAGTATTAAAATGTGTCAAGTGTTACAAAAATAGATAAAACTCATTCACTGCCAACTGATTAGATGGCAAGTTTAGCTAAATATAATGGGGTACACTTAGCTTTTGAGCTATTTAATCAAGCTACTTACAGTGATACCTACATTGCATATAAGAAACTTATAATTGACATTTCCGTTTATCAAATAATACAACAGCAAATAAATTACAATAAAAAATATTTTATTTAGTACATTATGTCATTTATAATAATTTGTTGTAAACAAATCAAACACATTATTAATGTCAATTATTATGATTCTACATAGATATATTTAAAACCCATAAATCTCTGTCATAAGTGGACCAAAATATTGCTTATATTTCTTGTATTCAGGAAACCCAAAATTAATTTCCAACTCATTTAATATATTTAAGTCTTTGAATGTAAGCATCAGTTTTTGTAGTTTTACTCCCGATTCAGATTCCGACCGATATTTCCATAGTATATATCTTTTCAGTAAATGTATATATAATTGCTGTTCAAGTCTAACAAACATAATAAAGTGGTTATAATTTATAACTAAAATTGTTGTGTATTTATATAACTTACTTAACACTGTGTCTATGTATTAGATTCGGTCGATTCGGGTTATAGAAAGCTATTGCTGTTAACTTAATATAATATTTTAAAAATATATATGATAAATTAAAAGTTATAAATTATTATGTTTTGCTAAAACTTTTAAAAAATAACTTACCAGGTTAACTGCAATAGAATCACTGTAATTCCACTCATCAACCAACGTGTTTAATATCGGCTTAAATGTATGAAGGGTATAATTAGAATCATTCTGTGGAAATACATTAAAATTGGCCTGGACAGTATATCTCTCGTCCTATTATAACAATAAATAAATATTTACAAACATTAGCTATAATTAATAAATAATTAATTTTTATAAAATTATAAACATGTTAAACTCAGTGTAATTACGGTAATAAAATAGATTTACTTACAAAAGGTATGTAGAAATTACCGGTCGTTTTGTTGTAATACTTTAGGATCCGTATTGACAGCAATTGATTAAAGCCGTACTTCATTAGCGCCACCCTATCCTCAGCGCATATCCTATTATAGCCAGATAAACATTTTGTAAAAGTGACCATGTCCTTTAGGGAATCGTCTTGTCTACGGCCACAGATTCTTAGCATTTCCTCTAAATTATTCACTTGTATTATATTATTAGATATTTTATAGTTAAACACAACGGCAGCGCTCGACAGCTCCGACAACCGGTTGTTTTCCAATGCATTCAAACCGTTATAATCCGTGATTTCCCTAAAGATTGGAACAATTGCCGTGTTTTTGCATTTCTCTTTGAAATCTGGGATTAAAAGTAAATCCTTATCTATAGTAATATCTGTAATAGAGGTTTCAATGTTTGTCATCTCATCATTAATCTCATCCAAATTGATGTCAATTGAATTGTCGAGCAATTCATCCAAAATGTCTTTCTCTGTGTTTTCATCGAAAATAATTAAATCATTTGAAAAATCGGTACAAGAAGTGACCGAAGCAATGGATGTATTGACCAAATTATCACATTTTTCTCGTTTTAATTTATTTTCTCGCATCGCTTTCCTTCTCATCTCATTTTCGACATCATTTCTGATAAATTCCTATAAAAAACATGATAAATATTACAATTAAATAATAATTATATACATTATAAATACTTTTCTCATTCCGACCGCAAAACACTTCTCGAGTCGACATTTTTTGCATATTTTTCTCGTCAATAGATTTATAATGCATTTGTTATTTGACGGACAATACAATGGCTTTAAACACAATTATATATTTAGTAATTATAATTAATTAACTAATTTATAAATTATTACCTTATTCTTTGCACCATAGCGTCTAAAGAATGCCTTACATGACTCACACGTTATAACAGCAAAATTCCTGGCTATTCATATAATTTATAAATAATAAAGAATTTTAATTAATTATAAATAACAATTACTAAAAAAATTAATACCAATGCCTTTATCGCCACAAACTTTACATATTTTAGGCGATTTATTAATAGATAAGTCACTATTCATTGTTAATTATAATTGTTATAATTATAATAGTTAAACATAAATGAAATAACTCTTATATCACAATTAAATATATAAATTACAACAAATATAATAATTTGTTGACTACTTTTAAACATAAGAACTGTAGTAATAGTAAACAAATATTTCATAGAGGTTACATAATCTAATAAAATACTCAAGGCCATATGGAATCCTTATGAAAACCATGATGAACGCATATTTATATTATTTACAATACATTTAAAATCAACGTTTAAACTAATTTTTAAGTTTTTAATAGAACATAAAATTCAAAAGATTTATAATGGTAATTATATATTGATAAACATTAGATTAACTAAGTTACTATTATTTTTATTTGAAAATAATTTATTAATGTAAAAACAAATTATACATATTTGATTAAACTGTAAATAAATGAGTTTACAATGTTACTTTGTAATAAAGCATTTAATTTATTTATGTATTGCATTTATTTATGTAGCATACTAACTTATTGTTTAATTATTTATAAATCATGAATTTCTATCATAAGAGGGCCCATATAATTCTTATAACTCCTGTATTCCGGGAGCCCTACCTTTAACTCCAACTCAGTTAATATATTCAAGTCCTTCAATGAAAGCATCAGTTTTTGCAGTTTTACTCTCGATTCCGATTCTGACCGATATTTCAATAATAGATATCTTTGCAGTAAATATATATACAGTTGTTGTTCGAGTCTAACAAATAAAAGTAGTTAGAAATGGTCATTAATTTAAACCTTTTGTAATCTAAATAACATGTAAATACTTACTTAACATTGTGTTTATGCGTTAGATTCGGTCGATTCGGGTTATAAAGTATGATCGCTGTTAACTATATGCCCAAATACACGTTTATTATACGGCGTTAAAAATTAATTAATGAATGTACTAATTGAACATCATTTACCAGGTTAATAGCGGTTGAATCATTATAATCCCATTCATCTATAAACCTATTCAGTAAAGGTATCATTATTTTAATATCACCTAGATTATTAGGTCCAAATACACTAATATTGGCCTGGACAAAATTCGCATCGTCCTATAATAAGAATGGACATTTACATTAAATAAATATTTATAATTCATATCTAATTAAGTTAATTAAAATAATTCTAATAATAACATATTTTATATAACAATATTAAATGTACTGACAAAAGGCATGATGATATTATTAGTCCATTTGTCGTAAAACTTGAGAGAACGGATTGAAGTCAATTCAATAAAGCCGTACTTCATTAGCGCCACCCTATCCTCACAGCATATCCTATTGAATGCGGCCAATGATTTAGTAAATTTAATCATGGTCATTACAATATAATCGTGGTTATGGCCATAGTTTCTTAGCAATTCATCCACACTATTCACTTGTATTATATTATTTGATATTTTATGATTAAATACAACGGCAGCGCTCGACAGCTCCGACAACCGGTTGGTTTCCAATTCATTCAAACCGTTATAATCCGTGATTTCCCTAAACATGGGAACAATTGCCGTGTTTTTGTATTTGCCTTTAAAATGTTTGATTGCCTCTAAATCCTTATTTATTTCAATGTGTGTAATAGAGGTATCAATGTTTGTGATCTCTTCGTTAATCTCATCCAAATTGATGTCAATTGTATTGTCGAGTATTTCATCCAAAATGTCTTTCTCTTTGTTTTCATTAAAAATAGTCATCAAATCATTTGATAATACAATAGAAGTGACCGAAGAATCGGCTAAAATATCACATTTTTCACGTTTTAACTTATTTTCCCGAATAGTTTTCCTTCGTTTTTCATTTTCCTCATCGCTTCTCATTAGTTGCTATTAAAAACACAATAAATATTACATTTTAATTAATTATAAATATAATTATAAATACTTTTTTCATTCCGACAGCAAAACACTTCTCGAGTCGACATTTTTTACATAATTTTCTCGTCAATAGATTTATAATGCAATTACCATTTGATGGACAATACAATGGCTATTAACACGAGTTAAAGTAAAGGTTAATAATTAAAACTTTACATTAAAAATACCTTATTCTTAAGTGCATAGCGTCTAAAGAATGCTTTACACGATTCACAAGTTATAACATCAAAATTCTTGCCTAAACAATAATATTTAAAATAACATTAATTATAAATTTTAAAATAATAAATAATTTAATACCAATTCCTTTATCGCCGCAAACATTGCATAATTTATTTAATTTCTTATCATTTATTTCACAATTCATTATTTGTCATAATTGTTGACTAAATACAAAATCATATGACAATTAAACTTATAATTTGGTAAAATGCAAAACGATTTGTTGTGAATTTATTAAAATTTATACATAGAATATAACTTTATGTATAATAATGTCCATAACGTACTATTTTTATAAGGACTAAATAGATAATGTAAAAAGTATTATAAAGTCAGATAAAACAGTTTTCAACTGATTTGCCAGTTATCATGATATAAAATCACGTGAACATAACATATTACATATTTTATTTAAAGTTAGTATATAAATATTTAGTAATATACAATAGAATACTACCAGAATTTCATTGTTTATAACACATTATAATTTATTCAATAAAAATTAGGTAAATTAGTGTTTATGATTTCACAATGTTGACTAACTTGTAAG
This sequence comes from Medioppia subpectinata, assembly GCA_905368565.1. NCBI lineage: Eukaryota > Metazoa > Arthropoda > Arachnida > Sarcoptiformes > Oppiidae > Medioppia > Medioppia subpectinata. The sequence goes on from CAJPIZ010000608.1 coordinate 16,577, forward strand.
TTAAATGATATTTATTACTTTTTTACAAACATTGACATTGACATTGATTTATATGATATCATTGTTTTTAAATAAAAATTTTATTAAACAAGTTAAAAACAAATTGATATAACACAGCAACTTTACTTATATCATAAGGCATTAGATTACAACTTAGTTATTTATATTGTTTCAAAAATTAATGATTATTTTAAATATGATATAGACAAAAACCGATGCTCATTTTAGAAAAATTAGTGCATACTGCATTACATAAATAAATCACACACATAATAAATCAAATAAAAATGTTAATCTACTCATAACAAAACCATTTTACTAGTACTTATAATAATGATACTATTAAAAATATTAATAATTCTAAATTTAATTGCTATTTTATACGAATGTAAAACTCATCATTCAATTTAAAACTCAATTTTATCATGGTTTATTATATCTATCTAGGACAAATTTCTTTGGACCGGAACTGGTCTAGGATAGATGGGTTAACAGTAATGCACAAATTTATAGATCATAAATTTCTTTCATAAGAGGACCGCAATATTGCTTATAATTCCTGTATTCAGGGACTCCTACTCTATATTCCAATTCATTTAATATATTTAACACTTTTAATGAAAGCATTAGTTTTTGAAGTTTTAGTCCCGATTCTGAATCCGACCGGTGTTTCCATAGTAGATATCTTTGCAGTAAATATATATACAGTTGTTGTTCGAGTCTAACAAATATAACGTTAAAATAATTAATCAATCTAGTTAATAGTATTGATAGAACATTTATTAATTATTGCTAATTACTTACTTAACATTGTGTTTGTGTCTTATATTCGGTCGATTCGGGTTATAAAATATAATTGCCGTTAACTACGAGTTAAAATAAATATACAAATATGTATTAAACTTGTAATAAAGTTAACAATATAAATTACCAAGTCAATTGCTATCGGATCATCATAGTTCCATTCATCAACCAATTGATGCATTAACGGCCGACATAGTTCAAGATATTTACCATTACCAAATGCAAACACCCTCATATTTGCCATAACAGTGGTAGCATCATTCTGCAAAACAAATTAATATTAATTTGCTATTACCAAGTAATTATATAATATTATAATTTATATTTAACTAGTGACATAATTTTTACTCACTAATGCAAAATAAAAATTCTCTGAAGTTTTGTTGTAATTTTTTAAGAATCGTATTGACAACAACTCATTAAACCCGTACTTCAATAACGACACCCTATCCTCAGGACATACCGTATTGAATCCGGACAGAGATTTAGAGAAATTGGCCATGTCCATTATTAAAAACTCTTGTTTGTGTGAACAAGTTTTTAACATTTCTTCTATACTATTAATTTGTATTATATTATCAGACATTTTGTATTCAAACACAACGGCAGCGCTCGTCAACTCCGATATCCTATTGCTTTCCAATTCATTCAAACCGTTATAATCCGTGATTTCTCTAAACATGGGAACAATTGCCGTGTTTTCGCATTTATCCGCTATTTCTGTCATTACAACGAGTGACTCATCTAATGTGATGTCTGTAATACTGTTCTCAATGTCTGTCATCTCATCCAAAGTAATGTCAATTGAATTGACGGACAATTCATCCAAAATGTCTTTCTCTTTGTTTTCATCGAAAATAATTAAATCATTTGAAGAATCGGTAAAAGAATAGACCGAAGAGACGGAAGAATCGGTCAAATCCTCAGAATTTTCACGTTTTAACTTATTTTCACGAATAGTTTTCTTTCGTTTTTCATTTTCCTCATCACTTCTGATAAATTCCTATTAAAAACATAATAAATATTACTATTTATTAATTATAAAATAAATCATAAATACTTTTTTCATTCCGACCGCAAAGCACTTCTCGAGTCGACATTTTTGGCATAATTTTCTCGTCATTTGATTTATAATGCAATTACCATTTGAGGGACAATTCAATGGCTGTGAACACAATAATTATATTATTATATTAAATAAATAAATTATTTAATTATTAATTAAAAACCTTATCCTTAAGACCAAAGCGTCTAAAAAAGGCTTTACACGATTCACACGTTATTACAGCAAAATTCCTGCCTTAAAATATAACACAATATAATTTAAGTTATTTTTAGAAATATTGTTTAAATATATAATTAATTAATCAATTAATAATTACCAATTCCTTTATCGCCACAAACTTTGCATATTTTATGCATTTTCTTATCACATAATTTACTATTCATTGTCACTTTAATTATTAATGAAGTTTATAATTATTATTACAATTAAGTTTACAATTTGTTAAAATAAATTGCAAGTTGTTGTTCACTATAAAACCTAATACTGTATATAACAGGACAGTAGAGATTAAGGGACAAGTAATACAAAGTGCAATTAAACATGTTCACTGCCAACTGATTAGATTGTCACCATGATAAGATTGCCAACACATTAGGCGTTGTTCACAAATTACATTTGCACTGGGGGAGTGGGGTCGGCCAATGTGAACTTTTGCGAAGTTTATAAATAACCTGGTATTTTATATCTTAAAATAGTGCGACCGTATTATGTCAACGACGCTTTATATTATAAATTTACAATTACTTTGAGTTCACACTTTGTATTTAAAGACCGACACTTTTGAGTAGTTTATCACAATATAATTAGTGTAATCAAAGTGTGTTTAATTTTAATTATTGTCGATAAACACAAACACGAATTGATCATGTGAAAGTAACCCACCAAGAATATTTTGATTTGTAAATACTCTGTTATGTAAAATGTCACTTTAACCAGACATTTAAACATGTACTTTTAGTACAAATCAAATATTTCAATGAGATTATCAACGAAATATTTCGTTATTCTTACATTGTTCAAACTTATAATAACAATAAGCTAGTATTTTCCATAAAATCGCTTTAGGCATATAATCGAAGGCTAATAATAATTAATGTGTTTATAATTATGTTTAATAATAAACAACTAACTTGATGATTATAATGTGACAAAATGTGTTATGATAAAGCATGATTTATGGGAAAACTTGGATAAAATTGATTTTATCATTACCATCATTATTATCTTCATTATTCTCCTCAACATTGTTAAACTTGTTTTCAATTTAATTTATTTAATCAAAACGTGTGTTAAAATTAGAATTAAACACCAAACTTAAACAAAATGTTGTAAAACTAATTTTAATGACTGTTTCAATACACACAACATTGCAATCAATTGATTTTTGAGTATATTTACGAGTTTTAAAACTAGATTACACTTATGGGTATTAAATAAGTGGGTAATATCTATGAGACTATGTCAATATTATGCTTTATATAGTGGACGTTTGTTAGAAGAGAGGGAGCGTTTATTAATAATCTCATAGATATTACCCACATATTTAATACCCAGATCTGTTAGTTTTCATTAATGATATGTAATATTAACATTTATTGAGATTTTTAAATAACAATTCCATATTATGTGAGATATTTATAATTTAATTAACATTTAGTTATTTATAAACAATTATTTAATTTTAATTTATAAATCATATATTTCCTTCACAAGTGGACCCATATATTGTTGAATATTCTTATAGTTCGGAACTCCAAACTTTATTTCCAACTCATTTAATGTATTCAACACTTTCAATGAAAGCATCAGTTTTTGAAGTTTTACTCTCGATTCTGAATCCGACCGGTGTTTCCATAACAGATATCTTTGCAGTAAATATATATACAGTTGTTGTTCGAGTCTAATAAATATAATGTGACAAATATTCAATCTAGTTTATTTTATAAATTATAAAAGCATAATGTTTCAATTGTTGTAAATAACTTACTTAACAGTTTGTTTATGTGTTATGTTCGGTCGATTCGGGTTATAAAACATTATTGCTGTTAACTGCAAATTAAAATAAATATATTGTAATAACTTAATAAAAAAATAATAAAAATCACCAAGTTAATTGCAATAGAATCATCATAATTCCATTCATCAACCAATTGATGAAATAGTGGCCGAACTAGATCTATATATTGATGATTACCAAACCCAAATGTATCCAGATTTACCATAATAGTATTAGCATCATCCTGTATTTAATAACAAATATATAGGAATATATTTAGAAATAATTTTGTTACATAGATCATTTATTTACTCACTATCGCAAAGCAAAAATTGTCTGTAATTTTGTTGAAATATTTTAAGTTTCTTAAGTATAACATCTCACTAAAGCCGTACTTTAGTAAAGCCACCCTATCTTCTGGACATATTGTATTGAATCCGGACAGAGATTTAATAAAATTGACCATGTTCACTATTAAATACTCTTGTTTAAGTGATAAAATTTGTGACACTTCTTCTACATAATTCACTTGTATTATATTATCAGACATTTTGTGTTCAAACAGAACGGCAGCGCTCGACAACCCCGATATCCTATTGTTTTCCAATTCATTCAAACCGTTATAATCCGTGATTTCCCTAAACATAGGAACGATTGCCGTGTTTTCGCATTTTTCATTTATATCCATTATTACCACAAAAGTCTCATCAATTATAGTGTCTGTAATACTGTTTCCAACGTCTGATATCTCATCCAAAGTAAAGTCAATTGTATTGTCGAGCAATTCATTCAAAATGTCTTTCTCTTTGTTATCATTGAATATAATTAAATCATTTGAAGAATCGGTAAAAGAATAGACCGAAGAGACGGAAGAATCGGTCAAATCATTACATTTTTCACGTTTTAACTTATTTTCGCGAATAATTTCCTTTCGCTCTTCATTTTGTTCATCAGTTCTGATAAATTCCTATTAATAACACAATAAATATTACTATTTATTAATTATAAAATAAATTATAAATACTTTTCTCATTCCGACCGCAAAACACTTCTGGAGTCGACATTTTTGGCATATCCTTCTCGTCAATGGGTTTATAATGCAATTGCCATTTGAGGGACAAATATTGATGAGCTATTATAACACAATTATATATTACTAGTGGTCAAGCATTTAAAGTTTAAAATAATTTAATAAACAATTTAAAAGTTTAATAAACAATTTGATAATTACTAATATAATTATATTTAAGTCATTATCAGGTAATTTTGCGATCTCTTATTTACATTTAAATATATTAGTTATTGATATTAAATAAATAAATTATTAAAATATTAATTGAAAACCTTATCCCTAAGACCAAAGCGTCTAAAAAATGCCTTGCACGATTCACACGTTATTACACCAAAGTTTCTGCCTTAAAATGTAATACAATTTATAATTTTTAATTGTTTATAACATTAATTTAATTAATTATTAATTACCTCTTTCTTTATCGCCGCAAACTTCGCATATTTTATGCAAATTTTTATCACATAATTTTCTATTCATTGTCTCATTTGATTCTATAATGAAATGTTTAATTATTATTACAATTTGTTGTTTATTATAAAACTTTATATAAAACTGGACTGCATTACAACTATTACAAAGTGCAATTAAACATGTTCACTGGCAACTTTTTGGAATCTAGATCGTTACCATGACATTATACTTTAATTATCACACTTTGTATTTAATAAACACTGACACAAATCGATCATGAGAAAGTAACATATTAATTACAATATTTTCATTTGTAAATATTCATTATGTATAAATGTAAACTTTAACATTAACCACAACTTTAAACATTTATTTTAAAATTAGTTTAGGAACAAATGCAGTAATGGCATTGATACATTACCTAGCATGTTCTGCTTAACCAAATACTTTTATATACATTAGTTTATAAGCGCGAGCCTTACGATGAATAAAGGAAACGTGCTTTTAATTTGAAAAATATACGTAAAGTTATATCGAAATGTATGGTTAAGTACTTGTAGTGAACGACTCAACGCCTGACAAACGACTGATGGGAAGAAAAGGGGAGTCGAGAGAGAGAGAGAGAGAGAGAGAGAGAGAGAGAG
>CAJPIZ010000609.1:0-22558 GCA_905368565.1 Medioppia subpectinata
GATAGCACAGTATTCATGATTTTTAAAAGATTTAAAAGATTCAGAAAACCAAAAGAATTTTTATTATTATTTATAATGAAACATGTTCTTTTGGAACTTGGGTTTACAATATTATATGTATATTATTTAATATAACATTACTTTATTCAATAAAGTTTATTGCATCATTTATTATACAAAGTCTATGTGTGAATCACTTCTAGTTTTCTTAGCACCAGAAGAAAGACTATTAAACCATAGTTTATAATTAGCATTGTTTGCTATATTTTCAATATTTAAATGAGTTTTAAGGGATGTTTTATCGATGTCCACAACCATTGGCCAACTGTTTGGTCGAGCATAACGTCTGGTGAACATTGATGTTATTGTTATATTATCCCTAATATTTGACATAGAATTAGTTGAATTAAGCAATTCTTTAGGTTTTTTCCTAAAAACCCTTATATTTTTTTTAGTTATACATTTAATATCATTTTTATTAATATAAAAGTCGTCGGTTTTAACGCTATTAATAACTGGATTAAAAATAAGTTGATTTGAATGTATTTTACTTTGAGTTCTACTTAGAGAAGATGTGGACATATATGAGTGCTTTTGTGGAGATGTACTCAACCACTTGCATGGGTTGCAACATTGATAACGTTGTGTTGCATGTGTTGCACGTGTTGCACGTGTTGATCCATTTGGTCTTATTGTTGATGTGTTACTTCTTTGTCTGTGATTAGTGTTACGACAACAGCAAAACACAATCACAACGATAACAGTCGTCGATGCGGTCGATGCGATGACTGAAGCGACGGCGATGTCGGCTATTCTTTCGCTGTCCAGTTGTTCATTGGTTATGATTTCTTTACAAATGTGCCAATCGTTGTGATATGAGTTGACCACAAAATGCATTATATCAGTGATGGCATGATTTGAGTGAATGCAGAGTTCATATGCTGTGCTCGGCTGTAGGCCTTTGATTGTATAATTATATGTCTGATTATGGACTTGTATATCGTCTATAGAGTTATTATCATCCCTAACATGATATGCATTGACTTCAAGAGTGCCATATCTTCGTAATTTAATGAGCCATTCAAGTGAACGGCGCTCTCTTTTCACGTGTGCTAAAGTGGACATACGTTTGGATCTGGTTTTAGTGATTACTTCAAACTTCCACTTTAGTGTCATAGATGTTGCCGATAACGTCATGTCCAGCAATACTGTATGTAGAGTATGGATATGTTTGGGTTTGGGTTCATTGATTTGTATGGACACGGATGCTGTGAGACCTGTCATTCTGGCACTACCTTCCACTCTATGCACCGGTAATGGAGTTCCAATCGGTTTAGTTCTGTTTAAGCTTTTGTCATACTGTGCTGTAAAACTCATGGCTTGACATTTGTTTACTTTCATACATATATTATATAACACTATATAATATAACAATAACTTTAAATAAAACATCTTTTGTATAGTTTATGACAAGTGCTTACAATGAGACCAAACATTCATAAAATGCTGATATTCTTGAATTTCATACTTTGGGTTAAATTCACTAAAACTGTATTTACTTTCACTTCAAATCCATTTCTTCTTTTCCTAAGTATTTTATTTATAAATATATTTCACAATTATTCTACTCTAGTATTTGATTGCTTAGTTTCACAAATCACATACAAACTCCACATAATGTGGTTTACATTAGAGTATTGCTTTATAGTATAGAATCTATACAGTGGAGTAAAGTAGAGATCAAATAATAATACTGTGATTCACTTCAATATAAATTCACTTCAGAATCCAATTTCTTATTTACAAAAATATTATTTCTTTTATATATTTAGTATAAATAACAACATTTTTTAAAATAACATAAAGAGCACTCATTATATAATTTAAATTAATTCTTGCATTGATTAAAATTTTAATTTATTTATTTCCAGTATTAACCACAATTTGTAAATTATTTTATCATTATTAAGCCTAAGTTTGAATTAAATTAATATAATCTCAATTATTTACTATTAAAACTACAAATTATAATTAATTTATATATCTTTAAAAATATATACTTTTAGATCATTTCTAATAACCAATATTTAAACTAAAATTAAATGGTGTTTTACATTTGAAACACTAAACTCCATTACAATTTATTAGTATATATCCTTGAATATATTCGTAAAACAAGTGTATATTTAGTATACCGTATTTTACAAATACTCTCTCTCTCTCTCTCTCTCTCTCTCTCTCTCTCTCTCTCTCCCTCTCTCTCCCTTCTTACTGGAAATAAATAAATTAAAATTTTAATCAATGCAAGAATTAATTTAAATTATATAATGAGTGCTCTTTATGTTATTTTAAAAAATGTTGTTATTTATACTAAATATATAAAAGAAGTAATATTTTTTTTTAAAATTATTAGCTCTTTATAATAGTTTAAAACATTTAATTCAAGGCTATCTTTGTATTGAAATGATGTGTAGTTTTACATCACTTTTGTGTTGATAACATTAACTGTACTGAACACTAATCAATGATTACGTTTGCTGTTCTAACGGCACAGGTACAAAACAGTTTTTTAAATTAACCCTTATTTTAGGATTTATACATTCAGTAACTCTTGTTATATAACAATTAATTATTAACAAAATTTATATCATTTGGATGACAGAGCCGTTTGCATATAGAGAATGCGATAATAAGGGGCACTGGCTTTGGGGCAATTGGACTAATTATACTCAATGTCTGGATTACATTCAGCCAGATGTAAGTAATCATAAGATTATTATATCTCACTATAATATCAACTTTTTAATAGTTGAGACAAAACAATATAAGATGAATTTTTAAAAGTATACAAAAGTATTTTTAACCACAATTTTGTATAGAATAATGTGGTTATAAGATTGTAAGGCAATCCACCCCTCCCGCTCCTTACTCTATAAGATTTACCATAAAACTCCAACTTAAATTTAAGGCTTTAACATGGGTAATGTTAAGTTTATAGCAATGCTCCTACAATGGGTAATGATTAGAGCTCACAATATTCGGGAATAAAAACGTGCAAAATCGATCGGAAACCGGGAGTAAAACAGGCAAATTTGGGAATTAATGCTTATTTAATTCAAACACAATACTTATACATTACTATCATTTACAAATGAATGATGTTTTACAATAACATAAAAATGTTTTCTTCTTGTTCTTCTATCTGAACGAATATTTTAAATTGTTACATGTTGTGGGTGTGGCGTTCATGAAATCTCTTTATCACAGATTATTTGAACTTTACAACAACTTCTCGTATTAACTTTTGGTATTTCGTTAAAATTTTTAATGAGAAATAATATTTTTACAAAATATTTTTCTATAAAGGTGAGGTTATAATCGGATAGTCATATATGTCAAAATCGGAAATTTTCTCCAAATATTCCAAAATGGGGAATATTTGGGAATTCAAAGTAATTTATTTTCATTCTATTATTATACCTAAGACTAACTGGATGTTATTTTTGAACATTATATTATCTAATTTTATTCTGGAATTCCCGAATATTTTGAGCTCTAGTAATGATATTTTTATGAGCTAATGTCAAGTCTATGGGATTCTTTGAGCATCGCCCGAATTGTGGTTAAGTCATAGCATTTTGAATTTATAGTAAAATTTATTAATATTTATTATTATTATTATTAGATAATTATTATTACTAGCCATTAATAACTCATTATCAACTGTATATCTCGTAATCGATTAGTTGTTGAAATTATTTAAATAGTTTTTTTGTCAAAATTAAAAATCACTAATAAGTATCGCACAATGTGTTTGCATTTCATCGATTTCACGCATTATTGACTCATTAGCGTTAGCAGTGCTGCACGTATTTCTTAATCCCATCAACTGTTTTACTATTGTAATCAATATATTTTGACACATTTTAATTGGATTAGTATATTGTATTGATATACTAATTATATAAAGTAATCGATATAATGACTCTTTGAATATTTTACACTTTTTAATTTGTTTATATAATATGCAATAATGCTGATAATGTTAGCACACAAAAGTTTCAAAAAATGTTAATCTAAACACAAAATATCGTAAATTTAAATATCTAGTTTTAGCCATAAAAACTAGAAATTTTAATTTACAATATTTTATCTATAGAATATAATTTATTAAAACATTTTTGCCCTAACATTATCAGCATTAAATATAGTATTTAAAAATATAATTCATTGTAATCTTTATTTAAATCTAATTTTATTTTTCAGTCCCATGGGTTATACAAAAATAGGTCGTTTTAATTAATTTACTATTGATATTGATATACAATTAGTGTATAATTAGTGTTGTCACGAATGTAACTTACATATCTTACCGAAATAATTTACAGTAAATTACACGTAAATTATTACGTGAATCTTACATGTAACTTACAAATGACCATTATTTGTCATTCCGTCAACAAATGCTTTAATTGATGCAAAATTTTAGTAATTATGACGGACAACAATTTTGAAGATATAATTAATATTTTATCTTTAATCTAAATTAAATGTAATTAATCTTTAATTGATAGCTAATTTATAGTTAATTAACACTAATATTCACATATTAATTACTTGAATAAAAGTTGAATTTTACGGAATCTTACGGTAAATTACGTAATATTACATGTAACGTAAGATTGAAATGAATATTACGTGTANTTAACACTAATATTCACATATTAATTACTTGAATAAAAGTTGAATTTTACGGAATCTTACGGTAAATTACGTAATATTACATGTAACGTAAGATTGAAATGAATATTACGTGTAAAATAACATCACTATATATAATACATATTGATAAAAACCTGCAATGCAATCATAATGGGTCTAAGTTTGTGTAACACTTTGACAGCTTCTTTATCTACTCCTAACCCCATCCCTCCCTTTAATTACCACAAGAGAATTTAATCTGAGGTTTTGGATTACACCCATTGATTAAAAAAATAGTCATGTGACTGAAATTTTTTTATGCTACAAAAAGCCGACATGCCTTTATGTGGTAACACTAGTGTCACTTTAATGGTTCCCGAGTAATCGCCAAATCCCTGTGGCCAAAAAGATTTTGAAACCCCTTATATATTAAATTTAACAAATTATTAATTTATAATAATGAAAACAATTGTCGTCTATTCATATACAACGTTACAATATTTGTTCAACACTTTGTACTCTTTATGTGAAATATAATTATATTTAATTATAATGTAAAATAACTGTTAATTGTCAAGTTAATCAAACAATTATGTATATATTTAAGCTAGACATTTTAGTTGGACATGTGGCTACACTAACGTGTGAAGTACATCCCTTACAACTGGTCGACTTCGTTGAAATTTGGTTTAAATTGTAAATTAAAGCATAAAAATAAATGGTTGTGAATATCTCGGGCTCATAGGAAGATACGGCCGAATTTTGGCCATTTTAGTGATTGCGCGCATACGGCGTATAGCAATGCAGTACTAGTGATTAATAGGGCTTAAACTTGTGTTTTTATTATAAAGGATATATAGGATGATCTTTATATTGTAGGATAGGTCATTTGTTTATTTCACATTAAAAACAACTATGAATGTATTGACCTATCGATTATACTTTAATGTATAGAAAATGATACCAAAATGATATAAAGTTTAAGCCCTAGTGATTAACCCAAGCACTGTGTGAAACACCATTTTTCAATGGTAGCGCCCGACCGAAATCGACCCGTTGTAAGGCATGTAAAGTGACTTGACTTCTCGTGTAATTGTAGTCACTTGATTGCCGATCAATACCATTGTATCTGATGTCTAATAATTAAATTACTAATTATTAGTACAGTATTACGAAATACAATATTATTATACATAAATGATGATAGATTTGACTTAATCTTTGCCCCAGAGCACATTCGTGTTTTATAATATAGTCTACAATATGTAATAAATATTTTAATCAAAAAATATTTGTCATAATAGGCTATCGTCCCAACTGTTCATCTATTTGTTGGTTACATATTATTTATATTTTCAATCCTATCATTGGTTCTGCTGTTGGTAACTTTATTCATTTACTTTTATTTCAAGTAAGTTTTATATAACTTAATACATGTACAAAAACTATATGTGAATATTTTTATCAGTTATATTAAAGTTCAAATTTTAATATTAAAATTTGATGTTTAAGTGAAATTCTTTATATAAATATAAAATATATTGAATTTTATTTCAAATATTGCTATTTTCATATACTGTAAGTAATTGATTATTATCTTATTAGATATGTTGTTTTCTTTATTCAATTAAAATTCAATAAACGACAAATATCTCCTTAAGTGAGTTATTTTTGTTTTACGCTAGAATTTTAATATAATGTAATTTTATTACTTATTTTGAATTAATATTACAATTACATTATTTATTCTAATTTTATAGATATTTAATTAGTTATTAGCCATAGCAATAATAAAATTCATTAACAGAATCTAAAGTTTAGATTTTAAACATATTTTATAATAAAAATAAGTTACAGAAATATAGAAATCCTATAGACAAATTGTAAATGACAGACAATGGTAAATCTATGGGACAAATGCTAATCTATTTTTTGAGTATCACCCGAATGTGGTTAACGCATAGCATCGCTGAGTGTGAGATGTATGGGTTTAGGGTTGGGTCGGGTTTGAAATTTAAAGCTAAAGTTCGGGTTGGGTTGGGTCACTAGTATACAATATTAAGCCAATAGAGTTGTATGAAAAATAAAATAAATTATTATGATATAAATTTTAATTTTTACATTAATAACATCTCAATAACTTATTAAATATATTTATTGAAATTTAATGAAATGAATTTATTTACAGATCATTGATATGTTCACGACTACGAGTGCACCGAAATTTAGTTCTAGCATTGATTGTACACTCAGTTTTACTAATAGTAATTAGTTTGCCACCAATTTTCAGCATCTCTTCGTATAGAGATATTGTAAAACTATATAATCATTGAATTTAAGAATTTTGAAGTTTAATTTGATTTGTATAGGAATTGTTGTGTAAATTTGTAATCTCAGTCAAACTATACGCAGCGCTGGCCTGTATTAACTGGATGTTCATCGAAGGCTTATTACTTCACAGTCGCATAACTATATCTATATTCAGAAAAGATGCGCCCTTTAAGCTATACTACTGTGTGGGTTGGGGTGAGTCCTCTTTAGTCAATTGAATGCTAACAAGTGAAGTACTGCCAGTACTGCCCTTACCTAACACACATGTTGATCAAATTAGTCTTAAATTGTAGATTAAGCCAAATAAAAAATATAAATTGAATATCTCGTGCTGATATGAAGATATCTGACCATGAAATGATGACCATTTTAGTGATTTAGCGCATACGGCGTATAGCAATGCAGTACTGGTGATTGGCCCTATCACTTTGTGAAACACAGTTTTTCAATGCTATACGCCGTATGCGCTAAATCACTAAAATGGTCATAATTGGCTGCAGTGACCACTTTTATCGGGAAATATTTGAATATCAAATCTTATATTTAATGAATAAGTATATCATATGTAACTTTAATCAATGGAAAGGTATGGATGAGAGGAATCGAAATATGAATGAATTTCCCAAATATGACATAATGGGTAAAAGTTACATGTATATCAAAATTACAAAATTTAGTAACAGTTATGCAAGTTTTTTATTTTGATTAACATAATTACTTTACATCATTTATATCAATTTTAATTATGCTCACAATGATAATTAATTTTGCTAATTAAAAGCAAATATAAAAATTTTAATATAAAAGTTTTGGCATTTTACCTATTAACACTGAACTTTATCCTTTTGGTAACATTTTCAAATTTGGCAATTATAATAATAATTTGTACCTTGGTCATAAGTGGATCTAATATGATCCGTATAGAGCCAAACAAGGGTTCATTTTACCATACTAAATTTTGAATAAAATCAAAAGTATAATATATATCAAAAATTGTAAATATACAAGTAGTGNTAATTTGTACCTTGGTCATAAGTGGATCTAATATGATCCGTATAGAGCCAAACAAGGGTTCATTTTACCATACTAAATTTTGAATAAAATCAAAAGTATAATATATATCAAAAATTGTAAATATACAAGTAGTGCAAGGTCGGCATACACCCCAGGTCGGCTTACCCCGCAGGTCAGTACGCCCCGCTCGGGTGTCCATAGGCTAACCATAGCTAACCAAGGCTTACCAGTGTACAGCCATTTTAAGGAGGGCATAGCTAACCAAGGTATAGCTGTTTTAGGGAGGGTGGGGTAACCAGGGTATAGTCCATTTTATGGAGGGGTAACCAAGGCATCATTGATTAATAATATTGCATCAAAATTAAATAGTATTGCGTCATCAAAAACAGCACTAAGCATACCTCATAACATGCGCAATGAGTCATGAGTTGATTTGCACACGGCACTAAGCATACGTTTGCGCATGCGTTTGCGCATGCGCAGAGGTATCAATCAATGCTTTCCGCGAGTATAAAAGGCGGAACTCAGCGAATGATCCGTCAGTCCGTTTCCGACCGTCGTCGAGTAAACATCAAACATTTCTATTAAAAGGATTTTTTAAAAATATGTTTTGTTAGTGTAGGTCATAGAATCCAATACTATAAGCTACTATAAGAGATAATAGATATTATTATTACGCAATAATTATTACATATTGCACAATTAATTCAATTGTATTTGTATTAAAATATTAAAAAATAACTTTACTAATAATTATTGTAATTTTGCTTATTGAGCAATTACAATAATGAGTCAGTCATCAAGAGGACAACCTTACACATTGAGTGATATACCATCAGACGATGAAAAGCCAATGGACTGGACCTACTCTCAATCATCCAAAGATTCATGGAAAACATGCCTTACAAACCAATCGTCGACAGATTCATGGGTTTCATGTCTTCAATCACAATCAGGAAATCATGAAATGATATCAGATAATGATATTGAACTTGATTCAGACAGTGATGAAGACCAAGAACTAGTACCTCTGTCACAGCAATCACAAGAAATACTTTCAGGTCAAGGAATGCGAACGGTTCCTAGCCTTTCATGGGAACAAGTCAGTGATAGCACTGAACGTCGAGCTGATCACCTACAAATGCTCATCAAATCAGAGACATTCAAAGTCACTCATTCTGTGAGACACAAATCGGATCTCAAAGAATTCTGTGAAATGATTGACGAAGGCTTTGAAGGGGCCGTGTATCAATTGACTGGCAATTGCGATCCAAACGATATCATTTCCATAACAATTAACTGCACAGGATTTGTTGAACCTGTTTATATTCCACCTCAAAGAGTTGCTACATTTGATAAGACATCATTTCTGAGAGCCCTCTTCAAAATTGCCCAATCAAACACTCAATTTTTAATTGACGGCCTATTTGATGTCACCGTCAATATTTATAAATCAATGACAGGAAGGGGCCGATCAAAGAAAGCTTCAACTGCTTATAGAGATCCTAAGAAAATCAGATGTGTGATCACAACATATAACGAAGGGAAATGTTGTGGCAATTGTGCAATAGCTATTGGTATTAAATTCATCGAACTTAATATCAATGAATTGGATAAACATCAAGACAACAATGAATGGAAATATTTAATAGGACATTCTATTGCACAAATAAAGGCTGGAAAAGAATTGTGTAATCGTCTTGGGTTTAATTTTAATACTCCAATGAATACCGAAATTTTGAATCAAATTCAAAATTGTTTTGAAGACCAATACCAAATTATCGTCATCGATCACAAATCATGCAAACAGAAATTTAAAGGGCCAGACTGTGACAATGTAATATCTCTACTGTATGATAGTACTGAACAGCATTATAGTTTTATTAAGAAAATTAATAATTATTATCAGAAAAACAATTATTGCAAACATTGTGATAAAGGATTCAATACAATAACTGATCACATGTGTGCCAATATTTGCAAATACTGTCGATCTATCAAACAATGTCAGCCCGACGGACAAAACCGCGAATGCAATGAATGTAATAAACATTTTCAAAATAAACAATGTTTTGAAAATCATAAAAAGAACAAGCTTTGCATTGTATCAAACCAATGTTCTATTTGTGCCATAACATTCATTAACGATAATAAACACAAACACGTTTGCAATGAATTCAAATGCCATAATTGTAATGAATATTACACTGAACAACCGCATTTTTGCTATTTGAAGACATTGAGCTCAGCCAAACTTCGCGAAGACGACAAGATTGTTAAAATCATTGTTAGTTTTGATATTGAGTCAATGCTTATCCGCGACAACAACATCATTTCACACAAACCAAACCTTGTTTGTGCTAAAATTGTGTGTACCAACTGTTGGGACGATAAAAGAGACAATTCCCGACCTAATTGTACAACATGTAAAGGCGGAAACCAAGTGTTTGCTGGTACTTTCTGTATTGAAAGATTTAATAATTTTATTATTGAAGATTTGTCAAAACGAGCCCATAAGGTGAAAGGATATGTTGTTGTAATAGCAAATAATTTAAGTGGATATGATGGCCATTGGATTTTTTTGATTTTTGATTGATTTTGTCCATTAATTGATTTTTTTCTCATTTTGTCACTTTATCTGATCCGCAGAACCGATTGGAGACTCACCCGAAGCCATGGATTTGGACGATGAGGACGACGACGACGCGGCGCAGACCAAGTCGTCGGACACACCGTCGCTGACGGGCATCAGTAGTAGTAGTAATAGCCGTAATAGCGGCGACGCCGTCGGTGTGGGCGCCGGTGGGCAGCCGTCGGGCGCCGCGGCGTCGATGACTACTGACCCGAGACTGCGGTCTAAAAAGCAAACTCCGTTGCCGTCCATCACTCACGAGAAGGGAACCGACAGTCAAGTGGCGGCCATGACTTCGAACGACTTGTTCGAAAAAGCGAGACAAGAGATATCGGCCATGACTTCGGATGAGTTGATCGAAAAGGCGAAGCAACAGATGGTGGCGTTGGCGCATATGGAGAGCCGGACCCCCGGTCTTCCCATTTCTCTGGACAAATACTCGGATAATAAGCGTAAATACGAAATGATTAACGAAGTTTTTGAGCGGAAATCCAGCAAAACGCCAGTCTTTTCAGGTATTTATTTGCCATTTATTTGAAATACAATTAATGCACAAAATATTAACACAAATATAATATTGCTTTATAGGGCCGTCAAGATCTGTGCTCACGAACAAATCACTGAATATAATGAAAGCCATTCCAGATAAATAATTTTCTTATTGTTTCAAATGTACACAAAGTCTACCATTATTTTGTAATTTAATTTAAAACAATTAACCAAATGATTGTTAACTAAATCAATGTAAATGTTTTGTCGCCAAACACTTTAATTAGAGTACAATTAATAATGTGATGAATTGAATACCGATTTAATGGATGGTATAGTAAATGTTGTAACTTATCATTTAAACAACAATTAAAACTAATTTTGTAATAACTTTACGTGCACTTTAAAAAGCCAAACATTTCAATGATCTGTTGGTTAGAAGTACTACACTTGAAACTGGTTAGCTATGCCCTCCTTAAAAGGGCTGTACACTGGTAAGCCTTGGTTAGCTATGGTTAGCCTATGGACACCCGAGCGGGGCGTACTGACCTGCGGGGTAAGCCGACCTGGGGTGTATGCCGACCTTGCACTACTTATACATTTTAGATATTTATAAATTACATATCATATTAAAATTTGAGCAAAAAATATTCATAATTGTGGCCACAATTTAAAAAATTAGAACTATATGTTTACCAAAATGTCATATGAAGTGCGAATCAGTAAACGTGTGGCCAGTCTTTTGGTTGCAAAATAAAAACACAAATTGCTATCTAAAATAATAATATAACATCTAATCATTATGTAAAATACCATTACAGTATATTGTCACCCACTGGACAGTGATGGCTACCCTGTAGAGCCAATCACTCCATGAACTTCCATTGATTTCAATGGCATTTTTGACCCATAGGTTATGTTTATTATGCGTGAATTATAAGCACACAAAAAATCTAATTTTTTAAATTGTGGCCACAATTATGAATATTTTTTGCTCAAATTTTAATATGATATGTCATTTATAAATATCTAAAATGTATATTTACAATTTTTTGATATCTATTATACTTTTGATTTTATTCAAAATTTAGTATGGTAAAATGAACCCTTGTTTGGCTCTATACGGATCATATAATGTATTTAATATAAAATAGTGAATATGAAAGATGTTAGTGAATGCAAATACAATTGCCATTATATTGACAACAATTAGTTTATCAAAGCATAACTAAATTACCGATTCAACCATTTCTCTACCATCTATTCAAACGAATTTACTCTAAATATGTATATTTAAACATCTGTTGACACATGAAAGATGTGTTCATTTTATTAATTAATTTTTAAAATAAAATAATTGCAAAATTCATTTTATGCGAGAAAGATAAACAAAATTCGATAACATTAAACATTAAATAAGGACTAAATTTATATGTTTTGGAATTCATCTGAGAGAGTGATTAATAGTACTGTAGAGTCCACAGGTGGACGTTGTACTTACATTGTATTTACTTGTTAGTAAAACCACCTCCTGATCATTAAATGGAGAACTTTTTGCATAATTATTTTGTAAAAAAGTGTACAAATAGAAAACAAATATTTTATTGAATATTTTCGATAAATTTAAAAATACAGATACAATTTGATAATATAATTAGTATTTATATTTAGTATTAGATTTGTACAGAATTCAATAAATTAGGATTGTTTTTAACAAATGTCTTAAATTGATTGCAATCCATATCAAAGTTAGTTTTAATACAATTTTCGGATTACATTATAATTTGCTATTTATAGGTCTGCCTTTGCTTATAATAATAACATGGTCAACTACAATGTCATATACATTACATACATATTGTTGGTCAGGATATGGAGAATCTGTTTATGTTTGGATGATAACGGGACCAATGATTACTGCTATCGGAGTAATTATTATACTTTATTACATTTAACTACTAAAACTAGCGTATTATGTAGTTATATTATAACTAGGCTGACCAGATGTCCTCTTTTCAGAGGAATTTCCTCTATTTGGACTTCATTTGAGCACTCTCCTCTGAAATTCCTCTTTTATTTTTAAAAGAATTATTTAAAAAATCACTCAAATCTGCAATAAAATTAATGTAAAAAGTTGCATCTTCTTTTATCCTCTATTATTGCTAAAGATTTAGTAAACGTTCCTCTTTTTCTGAAATTGGATCTGGTCACTCTAATTATAACCGTTATAATGGTGTTGATAAGCAGTGTTGTGAATGGGAGGCATTTTAGCTGGAATCATCATTTTTCAAAAATGTGAACTCAATGTTGATAAAGTAACACACATGTAAAGTTTATATTGAACGGCTTAGGAGATTATGCATGTGTTGTACTTATTGAATTGAATTTATAGTAAGAAGGGTGACGAAGACTCTATGTTAATTTGGCTAAAAAAATATTTTTTATTTAACCCTCCGTAAAAAAGTTACGTTTATAGTATTGTGGGCGAATTTTAGTTAAAAGTTAATTCAATGCGATTTTCTTTATGTTACTTAATATATGCTAAATTAAAAGTGAAATAAAAAGAATCGGGATGACAACCCGACCTCGAAATCGGCAATATTGGTCAATATTTTCGGTAAATATAAACATGTTCAAAATTAACATATGATATATGAAATCAATGTAGAATTTAACGGAGAATCAGAATGTAGTAATATCACATCAGTAAAATTAAGAGATTTTTTCTAATTTGTGTAAAACTACCAAAACCTATTAAAAATACGTTATTACACCACCACCGACAACCCCACAACAACCCCGACCACCACCTACGACAACAATAAAGATCGCATCATTATTACAGAAAACTGAATTTAACTTAAAAAATAATTATTCATCATAATTTACATTTTTCCTCTATTTTAGTACTAATTCATTAATAAAGTATAGTTTTCAAAAAATTATCAATATATAACGTTAAAATAACAAAAGTTGTGATTATAATTTTTAATTTCAAAAATATTTCACAAACGATATGTCCCATGCAAATTATAATGATATATTCTGAATCTACGTTAAATTCCACATAAATCTCATATATCATATGTTAATTTTTATAAGTTTAAAATTCCCAATAAAAGTAGTCACTACCGCCGAACCCGAGGTCGGTCGGCCATATAGATTATATCATTGGACTCCTTATGCATTGTACTTTTATTTTATATGGTCAAATCCCGGGTGCCAGCTTAGCCCATATCCGTCATCCTACTTTGACTTTATAAAACTTATAATAGGTTTTAATTGATATTTATTTAATAATTGAACATTTATTTATTTAATATAAATTATAAATTACTTGATTTTAATATATCAATGCATTTAACACAATGGATTCACGCAATAAGTGCAATACATGCATAAACTTCTAAGCATGTTATAGCATATACCCGTTTATATGTTATATGCATAACTTTAATATAAACTTTATTTTGCAATGTGTAGTGCATTATAGATTGAGATTTTACAGTTTTTATATCAAAATCAATGTTTTAACTTTCCATATTAACCTTGATTCTCAATGCTCATTTGTGGCTCATACGGCAATTAGTGGTTATAATTAAATTAATTATTAAAGATATTTTATCAAATGGAGTGAATATTTTATATTTGGTTATTTGATGTTTGTCAATCAATTAAAATACTACAGAAAATTTGAAATCAATATAATACAACCAAATTAATTTTATATAATGTAATTTTTATTTTATTATTATTGTACAAATATGTTTTCTAAAATTCCTTTTCTAGATCAACTGTGTTTTTTTAATCAATATAATTAGAATTTTAATAACAAAACTCAGACTTACAATGACTGTTGAAATGACACAAATTAGGTAAGAGTTTCATTATTTATGTTATTTAAATTATATTTCAAATCCTAAGTTTAAAATATGTTAAAACAATGAATATGAGTAGATTTGGAAATATGCCGCCTTCGGTATTAATGTGAACGATCCAAAACTACATTCTTTATTTTATTCAAATAGCTATACATTCCCTCATATCTGAGAGAATTACCATTTTTATAGAAATTCTTATAATTGATGTTTATTTCATCAATTCGTGTGTATCTATAGAATATCATAATACAGTGTTTTGTCAATATTTATTGTTATAATTTAATTATAAAAATTAATTTATAGTTCATGAAATTTTTATATGTTGTTTTAAAATAATTGTAACTTTAGTATTAATTTTCATTCTGTATAATAATATATTACCAATATTGATATAATTAATTTTAGAACAACTATTGATAATAATATAATATAATTATATAAATACGGCATATATTTAATTGTTGACAGGAAAGCGATGAAAGCAACCGCTTTATTATTTCCTCTATTGGGTAATAATAACTAAATAATAATTTGTTTAGACATAAGAGTAATATTATGTTTAATAATTTGTTAGGAATTTCTCATCTTTTGTTTTGCTTCAATCCCGGAGATAACGGAGAGTTAGAAAGTGCTTATATGATTGCCAATGCTTTTCTCCAGTCCTCACAGGTATGTATTGTAAGATAGGATTATACTATTGTCATATTGAAAACATTAATAGAGTCATCAAATGTCATATTGCTATTAGTGTAGAAATTGGAAGCAATGCAATCAATACATGTACAAACATTTATAATAGCACGTAATCTAACGTGTTAAAAATATTAATTAAATATAAAAAGGCGATCAATTAATTCGTTCGCTCATAAAATTCGAATAACTTTTTAAACTATGAGACAATTATATTCTGTAAAATGTATATAAGAGTGTCATATCTGCGATTTTGAAATTGCTCCATATTTAGTATACCACGTCACCAAATTCTACGAATAAAGTATGGGGAATAAATCGCGAATATGCATATTATATCCTTTTAACAAAATCTAATTACCTTTTATAATGTAACTTTAGTTTAAAAGTTATTCGAGCGAACGACTTAATTGACCGCCTTTCTATATTTAATTAATATTTTTAACACATCGTGTAATGTTATATATTATAATGTTATATATGAATAGTGATATGCTGAAATGCAACAACTCGTTCATTCATTATACACTTTGAATCAATATATTCAATGTTTCAACCATGATGACTTTATATGATGATTAGATTCAGAGTATTGAATGAATGAAGGAGTTGTTGCATTTCAGCATATTACTATTTATATAATGTTAAATATATATTAGTGCAACCCTGCTGTAAGTCAAATCTCAACTATGCTTAAAGTCAAACTAGTGATGAGCAAATTTACCAGGTTAACCATCAAGAATTCATCATAGTACACATGCTATAAAAATATAGGCATAAACTTAAGAAGGGATTATAATTATTAATTAACATAATATTATTATGTTGTATCATTCGAATTGAACGAGTAATTGTGTAAATCTCAATTTTCATACTCATTTGAGGTTAAAAATATAGTTTAAAACTAATTCTGACTAGTAAATTGTTTTGGTGTATAGCAACAGATTTTGGTGATTACTAATCATTGAATAAGATTAGTTATGAATTTGAGCAATACCATTTCCCAATACTATACACTGTATGTAAATTTTTACAAAAATTGTCATTACTTGCCCTTTTGTGAAATTGGTCAATTTTGTCAATTAACCCGAATATACTGTATATGACTGATATAATATGAGACACCCGTACAGAATCTAATGGACGCCACTTCCATCCATCCCATCACTCACATTCAAATAATTCCAAAAATCCAAAATAAATTATATTAGTATTAAGTATTATTAATACTGTATTAATAAATAAAATTGTTTATTTTACTTCAACAAATAAATGAGTGACTGAAAAATGGATTCAAATTTGCTAATTTTGTCTAATGTTATCTTACGATAGATATTAGAAGTAATAGTGAAAATTAATGTCAATAACTTTGCTTTTAATTTTAGGGTATATTTGTGTCAATATTATACTGTTTTCTCAATTCTGAAGTCCAAACAGTTATACGAAACGTTTACTTAAGAGCATCGATGAGAAGAAGTGCGAATCCAAACTTGAAGTTCAGTTTCGTTGCACACAATTCAAGTAATATAAGGATGAGATATGTTTCCCAAACCTCAACTTGTTTTGTGTCTAACTGGCCATCAGGTCCTCATCACAACTCTTTGAACAAATTTGCAAATCATCCCAAAAGGCATCTGGAATTGCATGAACTCGAGCCCAACCACTCCCGCAATCCGTCTCTCAAATCTCATCTTTGTTTAAATTTGAAACTTTAGTTAAAATATCTGCACAAATAGTGCAAAACCACACAAATAGTGTAGAATTTTTGAATGATTTACATTTTTTATACACTGTGTGTATGTGTTGTAAAGAATGGGACTTAAATAGGGACCAGATTGGGTCACTTCAGACCACATTTAGCTATTTTTGAGGTGCAATATATTCTGGTAATGTGTGTACACCCTGTGTCATTCATTTCTGAACCATTTTAACATTAGTTCAATGGACATTTATAGCCAAAAATTATCAAATTTTTCAAAATTGTTTATATTTATCTATGTTAAAATTATTTTGATTATAAAATAATAATTTTGTATTTCATATCAAATACGAACAATACGTTGTGGTCTCATTATTAAATTGGCATTACAGATGGCTATTTTACACAACTTTTAAATTTGTTAACAAAATGATTTGACGCTAGCTATTTATGTTTGTCAAAATTCATAGTTAACATTTAAGTGAAAATCAATTGTGCTAAAATGTACTTTAATTAATGGACTTTTAATATAGTATGTGATTCCTTTTCAGATCTTATTTTATTTCTTATAAATTAAAATTATAACTATCATGAAGGAAGTGTTCAGAAATGAATGACACACGGTTTACAGTATTGTATGTATTTGTCGGGAAGTGCTTGTGTACATTATTTAGGTTATGTTCATTGATATGATATTTAAATTCTATTGAATTTATTTTACAAACAGATGAAATTCTTTATTTTAATAAAAATAATATTTAATTTAAGATAAATTTCATTTTACCTTTACACATATTGTATAACTTTCTCTCTGAGAGAGAGAGAGAGAGAGAGAGTCTCTCTCTCTCTCTCTCTCTCTATCTCTCTCTCTCTCTTCAAAATTATTTGCTTTTGTCGACTGTATAAACAAAATTTAAATGAAATTATTTTGTAATAAAAGTAATCAAATATTTATATACTTATTAATATGTAAGGTGTGCAAAACACTTCTAATGATTTAATATCATGTTCAATGAAATGAGAAGTTAAAAATTACCCCAATTTTAATGTTCTTCACTATAATATAAGTAATTTAATAAAGTAAATTTTTATTACATGTTTATCACATCAAAACTAAATCTGGTTCATTCGTGTTGAACACACTTGAATTTATTAAATGAACATTAAAAATGAATAGTTTACACAATTTTAAAAGTTGGTGTCAAGTGATACTGTATACAGAGAATTGCATTAAAGTTAAATATAAGACCCCAAATAGTCACTATAATAGTTATTAAAAACACCTCAAATAGTTAGTTATAAAATGATTAAATTAACCTAAAATTCATTTTAAAATGTTAAAACTTGTTAGTTTTAATGTTTAATACAATAAATCTAGTATGTAATCAGTTAATTTACTTAAATTTAACTAATTTAACAAAGAACTCATTTGTGCGATATCTCTTCAGATCATCCCTAAAATTACGATACTTTTAGTAATTTCAATGTTTTGAGTATAAAACACAAAATCAAAAACTCGTGATATTTCTCGTTCTATACATTTTATATTTATTTTCATTGTTAACATTTTTAACCACAATTCAGTATGAATAATGTGGTTTATAGGATCGTTATATCGCCCCCCTCCCCCGCTCTATGGGATTTAACATGGGATTACAGCTTAAGTCTATGGCTATACACTTGTATACACTATGTACTTGGAATAACATGAGCAATGCTAAGTCTACGAGACTAATGCTAAGTCTATGGCAATGCTAATGTGTAATGGTATATCAATGGGACAATGGGTATATAAATGAATCTGCCGTAATAAATCAAACTAATTGTTATCAAAAACAAGTAAAATTCTTAAAATAATAATAGTGAAAGTATTCTAACAATAGAATTGAAAAATTTAAAATTTTTGATGCATTTCCCGAATTGTGGTTAACGCATAGCATCGCGTATGAACCTTGTTTTTGTTTCAATTTTATCTCAAAAATTTCTGTTTTTAGCTAAAATTCACTCAATATTACGAAATAGTTAAAATAGTTACTGACGTCTCAAATAGTTAAATATAGTTTAAATATACCGACCCTTAATACATGAGCGGTTCACATCCCGAGTCTGGGGGTAATACTATTAATCGCTAAAAATAGTTGTTATAGTTAAATGCAATTCCCTGGTAATATATCAATCTCAAATTGTTTTCCTAACATCATTGCTACAGCTCTCATATTTTGAAATTCATATAATGCGCCAAGGTTAAAGTCAATCAAATAGTGTGAACTGATACACTGCCCAATCAACATAAAGAGAGAAAGTCCTTTGAGAAAGTCCTTTCAAAAGGTTTGAGAGGTATAATCATAGCTAAGACCCACGCGATAATTAATGGTAAAATGTACAATAATTAACAGATTTTTGAAATAATATATCTTTAGGCTTTATATCATGGTAGTTATTTAGTCTTCGAATAAATAAAAATTAAGTCGGAAATGTTGTCTATGGTCTCGTTCCGATTGGGTGCAGGCTGGTATGTTTGTGTCGAGTGCGACCACAAGATGGATATTCCGCAATCAAATCGTGCCAATGCCCACAGACACCCGAGTTTTGACCAAATTTTTAGTTACTTGCATACATCTTTATGCATTGAGAAATGATGAATCACATGTGTAATGACTTTAACCAACAAAATATAAATCTTTAAGCACTGTATAAATGGTCATTGGTTTGGTAAATACTCGGCTGTCTGTGGCCATTGGCACGATTTGATTGCGGATTATTAATCTTGTGGCCGCTTTGGCAAACACACCCGCACCCAATCGGAACGAGACCTTAGACAACATTTTCAACTAAAAAGTTTTATAAGTTTTATAAAGACAATCATCAGAAATGGTTTGCACACTGTGTACAGTACAATACACACATATAAACGTAGTAACTGCATAGAGTTATTTTGTTTTAAATATATTTTTTGGTTTATTTATTATAACTGTAAACTAAAATTCAAATCAAAAACAGTTCATTGAAAAGTTTAATGGATTGAAACATCAAACGAATGACAAAAACTAATTTAGTTATTTCTAGTGTTTGGTTTAGGTTTTAATTTTTCAAAAATTATGTAAATTAATGCATATTAAAGCGCTTCATATAAATCATTTAAACATTCAACATTGTTTGCAATATTTTACAATTTCCAATAAAATTTCTATTCCTATGGATAATGTTAATTGTATAGAAAAGGTTTGACTATATTTTAAAGCTAATATGGAGGCATTCCTATTTTGAAGACATCTATATATTTAACCATATATTTCACAAACAATCAAATTAATTGTAACCCATGAGAATCGGTAGGGGGTATATGTGGGCTAAAAGCAGGTGGATTAGGGTTAGGCAATTTATATCTCAAGATCCCTTAACTTTGTTATTAAATTAAGATTTAGATTTTAAAGACCATATATACATAAATACTAAAGAATGAGAGTAATGAACACTAATTGGATAGAAACCATAACATGTAAGCTACAATCCTATTAATTATTTAATACTTTATTTATAATTAATATAAACTTGTTTCGTTTATTATAGTAAATATATTGATAATTTCAATGCTATTGTATAGTGGAGTGGAGTAGAGAATAAAGTAGTGAAAGTAAGTGTTGGTTCCATGTATTTGTTAAGTGAATGTGCTTTTCAGGAGATTACTAGTGCTATAATTACTATAATTATTAATGTATTATTAATGGCAAAGCTGTGTCCAGAATTGACACACAAATTAAGCCAAAGGCTATATAATTAATGTGATGTATAATGAATTGTCAATACATTTGTCTCTTCAAAGAATTATGAGATTAAGCTTAATATCTGGCAAAAAGTGAATGTGATTTTGAGTGCCGCTCCTCTTAAGGCATCCTATTTTGATGATTGCATTGCTTTCACACTCATTACAGCCTCCACTCGTCAAACATTAAATTAGTTTAAGTTGTTTTAATTGTTAAATGCACCCAACCTTTACTCACAATGTCAGCGTTTCATAATGAAACTTATTTCAACTATCCTTCGAGTGAATTGCTATTAAAACAATCAATTAATTAAATTGTAAACTAAATTTATGAGAAACAACTATTTATTCCATTGCATAATTATATCAACATTTTTCAATACATTTTCATATACTTTACTATTAGACTGACCAGATGTCCAGGAATGAAGGTCCAGGGAAGGGTAAACCTTGACATTATAATGTCCAGGAATGATAAACTGAAAATATTGAGAATTTTTACTACCGTACAAATAAATATTCTTTTCGTGAACGCTAGTCAAAGTAAAGTAGAGAGTGAGAATACTTTCGGTGAATTGACTACTAGTATAAGTTGAAAAATGTTGATATAATTATGCAATGGAATAAATAGTTGTTTCTCATAAATTTAGTTTACAATTTAATTAATTGATTGTTTTAATAGCAATTCACTCGAAGGATAGTTGAAATAAGTTTCATTAAAAGAATATTTATTTGTACGGTAGTAAAAATTCTCAATATTTTCAGTTTATCATTCCTGGACATTATAATGTCAAGGTTTACCCTTCCCTGGACCTTCATTCCTGGACATCTGGTCAGTCTAATAGTATATGAAAATGTATTGAAAAATGTAATCTACAATACATAATATGCATATTATTATTACATATTATGCAAATGTAGTGCTTTCATATGCAAAGTGTTTGGCACATGTTTGGCACATATGATTCAATTGACATCAAATACGGCTACAGTGAAGACATTGATTGCAATTTCTAGTGTTCAAGTAATGGATGCACTAATTGTATAGGAATTGTAATTCAAGGACAAGGAATGCAAATTGCAATTAGTGTTCTTCGATCCATCTGGCGGAGCAAAATATGACTAAAATTGCCGCCATATGACCGCCATATGGCCGCCATATGGCTTTGTTTACATCACGTGGTATAGTGAATCACACAAGTAACGTAATTATATTGTCATATTAACCATCAATTATATAACGACGTAAGTTATGTTTTAGTTTATGTGACTTTGTGACATCTATTGGCAGCCAATAGAAACATTGTTTGTAATGTTAACAAACGACAATTAATCATAACTCCATTAAAAGCCATAAT
>CAJPIZ010000610.1:0-22548 GCA_905368565.1 Medioppia subpectinata
TGAATAACAAGATTTGAACGAAATAGTAAAACTCATAGCTCCGGACGGGCTGTCGGTCGGGATTGCCTTCAATCAGATTCAGGTTAGGCTTACACTGTCTGTTGAGGAGTTGGGTTCTACCAAATGGCGTCAATTTGGGAGTTCCGTCCCTCTCCTCATACAACGCTTGCGGTCGGTGTCTGAGAGGAGTGCACTCATTGTTGGTCTCATCAATAGTTTGATTTGCAAAGAGGTCCGACTCGTGGGCCGGCATTTCAAACAGTACTGACAATTGTGTGGACGCTATTTGTAAGTGATTTTTGGTCTTACTTTTGTCCACTAAAATCCTTTTATTCTCATCCGTTTTAGTCATATCTTCGGTTATCTGAAAGAATGATGTCATGTATTGAATGAATGAAAGGCCAGAAATAGTGGACTCTTCCGACATCTGGGCCTTTGTTATCATTTCCGATATACTAAACAATGCTTTGGATATTTCGTTCAAAAGTTGTAAAATCAAAGGTTTGATCGCTGGGCAGAAGAGTGGGATGTATTCAAAAGTATTAGATTCCGATTCCATTAACGGATGTCTCATATTTCCGACCAAAGAGTTAACATTTTGTTGGCGTAATGTCGGCGACAATAGACTCGCCCTCGAGTTTGTGGCCCAACTATTTTGCAAGAAACTGGTGGCCGTCGAGTCACTACTCATGAGTGAATTCTCCGCTTCTCTGATCCAAAGCGCGAGGTTTTGTTGAGAGAAGACTTTCGTGAGTCTGAAAAGCATTAATGCGTTTTTCGACGAATTCAAGTCCAATACGCGTGAGAATCGTGGGATCAGTTGACGGAATATTACCGAATAAAACAATAGATTGTCTGAAATGAATTGTTTCCACTGATTGTCAGTGAGACTGATCTCTTGCTTCACGTCTTTGTCGTCGGTGTTTGTCTGACTGGCTGTGGCGCTGGTGTAACGCCAGGGCTGTATATAACTGAGCCACGTCTCCAACGGCAGTCGGAACGATGTGTCGTTCGGCCACCGATCGAATGATAACCGGAGGAATGTATACAATCTCTTCTGAACGGCCGACGAGATGGACGACCTCTTTGTTGCCCAACGGATCCAAACGACACGTTTCGATGATTGAGACGAGAGTCTCGTTACACTTCTTCGTGTATTCGGCGATCAGTTTGCATGTCTTGAGACAATTCTTCAGATGATTGATCTCTTGTCTCATCGCAACCAACTCTCGTTGACATTCGCACCAAATGTCGGTCAGTTTGATGTGGACTGACATCACCTGAAGCGAAGACATCATCAAATTGATCCCATTTACAGCTTTATTCACATCAAAATTAAATGAACCAAAAATATAAACATTTAATGTTTACAATATTATAGGCTTTTTGAGCGCTATTTTCAAATATACACTCAATTGAGTCCTATATTTATAAGTTATGTAAATTTAAACATAATTTTAATGTAATTTCAATGAATGTCACAAATGTTTTACACAAAAAAAAAACACAAAATTTGCAAAAATTAATGAGTGTTTCGTTGATTGAAATGTTGAGTAAATTCAATGCAATGAAGAGTTTGTGTAAAATAATGGACAAAATTCAGTGTATTTTGAATACAAATAAATTATTTGAAATAATAGTGTTTTGTGAAAATGATATGCTTAAATTTTATATGTGCCTGGATATAATCTCCTAATCAAAGTCACTGATCCACTGTTTTTCTAAAAATTAGTGCCTGGTTCAATTGTTTGTTTTACTTTCAAATTCAACTAATCCGTGAAATTTGCCCTCATTTTTAGATAAATTCACACAAACTTTCTTATGTTATTCACATTAGCAGCTCCTCCAACCCCTCCAACCCTTAACCCTATACCTAAATCCTATTCATTTAATAGATTGTGATTAACTAATAGATGGGTTAATCATTGATATGCCATTGAAATTGTACGGCACGTAAATTGAATGCAATTCATTGATTGTTTAATTGTTATAAAAGTCCGTTGAATAAAATGCTTATAATTGATAACAGTTTGAAAATACTGTATAAATTTAGTTGATCTAATAATTTGAAATATTTAGTTAAAATTGAATAAATGGTTAGAAATATGTTAAAAATATGTGTTTTAATAGTGTTGATAGCGTTTAAGGTAATAGAAAGTTCGCCAACGGCTGACATGAGAGATGGAAAAGCGATGTCAAGGGAGTCATCGAAAGGGGTGATGCGAATCCGTCATTCGTTTGTCTTCTCGATGACCACATTTCTGGTGTTCGGTATTCTCACCGCTATTCTCATTATATTAGTTCTTTGCATTGGCTTTCGTGCACTACTTCTGGCATTTTATATGAACTTTTTCCACACCGAAACCCCAGCACTAGTCATACCCCCGCCTCCCAAACCTCTTCCCGACAAACCCTATAATGAATCGCAAGCAGAAGAAGAGATGAATGGCATTAAAAGTGATAACAAATGCATGAAAACTACAGACAATTTGAATGAAATGAACAAAAATGATGACAAAAGTAATGAAAATAAAGTGGAGAAACAGATGAGTTGTGAAAATAAATCCGATCAACAAATGACAGGAATTGCTTAATATGTTGTCATTCGTCTCATTAATAATTATTTGACATAAAATTTGAATAAAAGTTCAAAACTATTGTTAGAAAACAAATTTACTAAATATCACATTTATAGAACATGTTACAAAAGGTATAATAATTTCTGCATATTGTTATGTTGTATCAGGTACAGTGTAAATACAATTCATATTTGCATCAATCCTTAAATAAATATATGTTAATATAATCACTGATTGTTATAATTAAAACATTAAATGCTTATAACCTATACTTTATTGCGAAACAAATGCGATACTAAGCCATCGATTTGTTCACTCGTATATAATTGTGAATGACTTGCCATCAAATGATTTCTATAATCAGTAAATAAATTAGTTTTATATTCACAATGAGTGCACGGATAGACATAAAGGCCTTCGTGTTTCTTAGTCTTCAGAATATGTTTTCTTATATTTTCCTGAGAATTGCAAACATAACTAAAATAAAAGACAACAATTGAAAAGTACAACATTTATTAGGCATTAGTCTCTTTAAAAGTGATTAAAATACCTGCAATACGGGCAATGATATGGTTTAACTCCCGTATGAATTCGCAAATGTCTATTCAAATTAGAGCTGACGTATGCCTTGAAATCGCAAAACTCGCACTCAAACGGCTTATCGCCGGTGTGTTGCCTATAATGCTTACGGAGTGCGGACACAGACTTTGTTTTGTATCCGCATTGATCGCAAAGCAATACCTTATCGTCGGTCGACGTGTGCACTCTCTGGTGCGCCAAAAGTTCAGAATTGTTGACAAAAGCGTAACGACAGTCGGGAAACTCGCATTTGAACGGACGGTCGGCTTTCGGTAAATGCCTTTTCATATGAGACTCAAGTATAGGCTTAGAGTAAAACTGAGCGCCGCAGACATTGCACGTCACGTTTCGGTCGCGGTTTGAATCGTGTGTTTTCATATGAGTCTTAAGCAATTTGTTTAACGCAAACCGCGCGCCACACGTCCCGCAGACCTTGTCTTTGATACTCGAGTGGGTCTTCTCGTGGTTTCGAAGATACACTAATTTGGAGAACTTTTTCTCGCAAACTATGCATTCAAATGGATTCTCATTTAAATGAATGTTTATGTGTTGTTTGAGTTCGCGACAGATATAGGCGTTGTTACAAACGGGACAATTGTACTTGTCTTCGGTTCGCCGGATGTGATGCTTTTTAAATGTATTTCTTGTCTTAAAATCAGTGTTAGTATCGGTGATAGGAGTGGACGGCACCGGCAGTTCGTGATTCATGGAGTGAAGCAAATGAGTCGATTGTTTATCTGTTTTGAAGTCACACTTAAGACAACAATACTGGGGATTATCGCCAATGAAATTACTTTTGATGAGATCCGGAAACGCAACTCTTCGTATGTGTTGACTAATTGTGTGTCTCTTCAGATGTGACTTAAAGTTGAATACAATTCCACAGAAATCGCATACAAAACGATTGTTCAAACCATTCACTAAATTATCACATTTTTTCTTAATTTTGTAGAGTTTGAAGACAATTAAAGGACCGGAACTGTTGACATGAATCGACTGATTGCTCTCCATGTGAGCCATTAGTTTCTCGACGTCATCGCAGGTCTCACAGCATATCTGACACTCGAAATGAGTGTTACGTGAGTTAACTTTGGAGTTGTGTTGGGATGTAGTCAAGTGCCAGAAGTAGGTATTGGATTGATTCGTATAAAACGAACAGATCTGACAAATGAAAGACAACCTCTTCATAAGATTTGTCTCATTTTGAGCGATTGAATCCAAACTGAAGACATCAACTGATGAGTGATTGCTTGTATTGAGATAATGTTTGAGTAAATCAAATGAATTAATTGCTTTAAAATCACATAATTTGCAAATCAATTCATTTTCATTCAAATCATTGTTATTGCAAACAATTTCTTCATTTAGACAGTAATTGTTATCAAAGAGAGATTCGTTAATCACTTGATTGCTGAGACCAACCAATTGTTTGCCACTTTTTGAATGACTGGCCGTATAATTGTTAGGACTCTTGTCGGTAAACAATTGGTCGCTTTCTTCGGCTGAGCTTTTAATCGATTGATTAGACGTTCGTCTCTTGTGGTGACCGTAAAACTCGGATCCATCGGATGAAGAGTCGGTAACATATGATGAGATAATTGGGACGTTTGAGCGATGAGTACTCGACACCTGTGGATGACTTCCGGGTTTCCATTTGCCGCCTAAACAGACAAAAGAGTTCCCAAAATGTGATCACAAATAATCAGATATAAGTGGAATCGATGGACAAAATACCGGTGAAGTTATTGGGCGGACGGTATATATCGACCTCTTCTTCGGACACCTCTTCGTCGGTATTATTGAAGGAGAGATTGCCATCACTTGTGCCACTCCTCGCACTCCTGTTGTCGTCCACGTCTTCCTCTTCTTCGTCATCGATGTCCTCATCGTTTGAATGGCTTTTGTATTTGCATTGAAGCTGAAGATGATTGAAGTACTTGTGGGCACTCATGGGCTCACAGTTACCACTCTTCCTGTGCTCCACATAATTGTCTAAACCATTGATTGTTTGCTTACAACGAATGCAAATGTGATTGTCTTCAGTCGTGTCCATTGAATTCATGTTGATTTTGATGCCAAAACTCTTGGGATCTAAACCACAATCACATCACAAATAATGCGACAAACTTTCAAAGCAATCAAAAACTTTGAGTTTGTTTACAAAATATATATCATTCATATATAATATTTCATTTTCTACCATTTTATGGCCCACTTTCCATACAAATGCTGCCCATTATATTGGCAATACATTGGCATCTATACAACCCCTCCCCCTCTTAAATATAACTCTATATGTGTACAAAATCCTATAATAAAACATTACTATTTTCTGTTCATATATAACGTAATAAAATAATAATTAACTAAAAGTTTAAAGCATTGAGTTTTGAGGTGTTGTGTGAATAGGGGTTGTGTTTATGCGGTTGTTATGAAGACATCATTTATTAATACTATTTAAATAAAAATCGTTTGTTTTTGAAATGCTTTTTGACTTTTAAAGTGTTGTTTAATTTGAAAATTTTTAATAAACAATTGATTTTAAACTCGATTTCAATTGCAATTAATATCTGGAAAGCAATGAATTATTCCAACAATTATTCGTTTAATAATTCAAACGTAAACTCAATTCCAGTCAGTATTTGATTCACATTTTAATATATATTAAATTGATATCAATTTTGAAAATTAACTTTTTTTGCACTTAATTTGCTTTGAATTCAGTTTCAAATGAGATTTGAAAGTTGTCTTAAAGAGCCGATTGTGGCGAAGTGTCATCAGTTGTCTCAACTGATCCACGAGTCGATTACTAGTAATCTTAAGGTGAGATTTGGGCTGTAATTGACATGAAATTGATTTCTAATTTGATATGAATTGACAGGAAATTCAAAACAATTACATCTCATTGGTTGAGGACATCTTCGGAATCGGTGTTCACGCGATGTCCACCGACTGGTCTCTCAAACTCATTACCCGAAACTATAGCCCCCGAGAGTTTGACACAATCTATGCATTTCTTCACCAAAACGGACCACTCTTTCAGCTGATCCGACAACTGATGAACGATCCGTCATATCGTTATGAGTTCCCAAAGAAATACCTTCCGGTGAGTGACAACTGAATGGCCATAATTTGATAGCCATTAATGGCAACGATTACTATGTTTTAGGCGCCGACCAAACTATCGCTCGACGAAGGAGTGGTTCCCAGTGTTTACGCCAACAAAATATCTCACGCCTTATCCAACACTATATCTGTGAACGCATTCGAGTTCTTCGTCTATCACTTCTCGTACCACATGTTGAACAACAGTCCAACACTTTATAGTCAACGAAATCCATACTATTTTGAGCACTTGAATAACGCCAACACTAACCCATCAAATATTGTCTATTTCGCACTCTTGGAGTCTTATCTCAATTATTTGATCCCATTGTCCTCCAATCAGGAGACGTCTCATCAGAGCCCCAACTCTCAGTCCAGTATTTGGCAGTCCCTGTCGTCGACCACATCGAGTCTTCTTCATTTGGGAACCGCTGCCAACAGTTCGGTGTCCGCTAAACCAATGCCCGCTTCGCCGCAGACTTCAACTCTATTCAAGTCATCGATACTTAATTTGAAGCCATTGTTAAGCGGAGGACACGAACACCACAGCAATGAACAGTTGTCTAACCGTACAGTTCAGGACTCTTTGGGCTCTGAAATCGTGAAATGCGAAACATTTCTCATGATATTGACTGAGATATGGTTCAATCACGCCATACCTCACGCGTTGGCCAAAAGACACAACAGTCCATCAAAACAGCAGTCATTTTCTCCCAATTCAGACCACATGAGAGCCGTGAGAATTCTGGTCAAACATTTGCATTACTTCGCCAACAGTTGCGTCAAACAGACCAACGAGTCGTTGAATTGTATGGATTCGCCGCTCAATGACTTGAAGCGCTCCATTTGGTCGCATAAGTACTTCTATCAGAAGAGATTGTATACATTCCTCCGGTTATCATTCGATCGGTGGCCGAACGACACATCGTTCCGACTGCCGTTGGAGACGTGGCTCAGTTATATACAGCCCTGGCGTTACACCAGCGCCACAGCCGGTCAGACAAACACCGACGACAAAGACGTGAAGCAAGAGATCAGTCTCACTGACAATCAGTGGAAACAATTCATTTCAGACAACCTATTGTTTTATTCGGTAATATTCCGTCAACTGATCCCACGATTCTCACGCGTATTGGACTTGAATTCGTCTAAAAACGCATTAATGCTCTTCAGACTCACGAAAGTCTTCTCTCAACAAAACCTCGCGCTTTGGATCAGAGAAGCGGAGAATTCACTCATGAGTAGTGACCCGACGGCCACCAGTTTCTTGCAAAATAGTTGGGCCACAAACTCGAGGGCGAGTCTATTATCGCCGACATTACGCCAACAAAATGTTAACTCTTTGGCCGGAAATATGAGACATCCGTTAATGGAATCGGAATCTAATACTTTTGAATACATCCCACTCTTCTGCCCAGCGATTAAACCTTTGATTTTACAACTTTTGAACGAAATATCCAAAGCATTGTTTAGTATATCGGAAATGATAACAAAGGCTCAGTTGTCGGAAGAGTCGACTATTTCTGGTCTTTCATTCATTCAATACATGACATCATTCTTTCAGATAACCGAAGATATGACTAAAACGGATGAGAATAAGAGGATTTTAGTCGACAAAAGTAAGACCAAAAATCACTTACAAATAGCGTCCACACAATTGTCAGCACTGTTTGAAATGCCGGCCCACGAGTCGGACCTCTTTGCAAATGAAACCATTGATGAGACCAACAATGAGTGCACTCCTCTCAGACACCGACCGCAAGCGCTGTATGAGGAGAGGGACGGAACTCCCAAATTGACACCATTTGGTAGAACCCAACTCCTCAACAGACAGTGTAAGCCTAACCTGAATCTGATTGAAGGCAATCCCGACCGACAGCCCGTCCGGAGCTATGAGTTTTACTATTTCGTTCAAATCTTGTTATTCATCTCCGATTGGATTAATCAAAGATATGGACAACAAATTCACAATTTATATAATAGACAGGGATTTGTGGGCATATTTGTGAAGCAAGTGATTACTGGTCCCACATATTACGTACGGATCGTCAAGTCTGGAACCGCTTACAGACCACCCGATAGAGTGACCGAAATGTTGAATCCGAGAATCAGTTTGCGATTTATGGCTAATAAACTCTATATGATGTATGCGTTGGCGGTGTTGACAATCGTTTATCTATTTAATTATAGTTTGTTTTCATTTTCATCGCTAATGTTTGCCATGTATTTCACGTATTTGTCAACGAAAACGGTTTTATATTATTTCAGTAGTCATTAAAACTTCCGAAACATTAATTGATTTTTATATCAATCCAAAACTTAATGATAATTATTTCGATGTATTGTTTTAAATAAATTTTAATGTATTATTAAATGTGTGTCCAAACAAATGGCAATTTTATAATAACAATGCAAATGTTGTAATAAAATAACAATATTTTCTTAATTAAAGAATTACAACCACATAACGAAATGGTAATTTGATTAATAATTCATCTTCTATTTAATTGATTCATTAAAAATATTTAAAACAATTAGTATATAATTAATGAATAAATTCATCCAAACTGTTGAGAAAAACATTTAACTTAAGATTATTTAAAGAGAATATAAAAGTAGTGATTCAATCACCGATTCAATCAAGTGTTATCATATCGTAATTATCATCGCTTTGCGGGACAATTGTCTCGAATATTTGCTCCACTTCTGGAGTTGGATCAGCCAATGGTTGCAATGGTTTAATACTCTCTTCAATCGTCTCACTCTCGTCCGAGACCTGAAAGTGAACGTATTTGAAGTGCAGATCCAATCCCTGAGCGCTTCCCAAATCCACATTACAGATATCACAACGAGTCGAGTGGTCGTCTTCATCGTACGCCTCTTCGGGTGATACGCCCTCCTCTTCCATGTCCTCAGGCAATACGCCCTCTTCCAGCTCTTCAGGCGATGTGTCGTCGACCAAGTCTTCGGACTCGGTTTCAAGTGCTTCCACTTTGGCTTTGATTTCTCGATTATGTTCGGCGTTCAAGTGTTCCCGAAGACGAAGCGGTGAATCAAACCATTTGCCGCAACCGTTTCGGCGACAAAAATAGCTGTTCGGTTGCGGATCAAGCGATTGACTCGACGTTAACGACGGAAACGATGCGTTGAATATCTCGGGATTGATTGTCAACATATCAGTGGATGGCTTGAGAAGACTTGTGCCCTCCCGTGTTGTGTCGTTTCTATGGACTTTAGTTCGGTGTCGTTTCATATTGCTCTTATTGTTGAACACTTGGCCGCAATCGGGACACCGACTCATTCCTTCAGTCAAACAAATTAGTGACTCGTCTTTGATATTCTTATGGCATTTATTGAAGTGAAATGTCATAACTGCTCGCAATTTGAATTTTTGGCGGCACTTAATGTACGGACATTTGGCAAAATAGTTAGCATTTGTTGGATTGGTTTCGATTTGCGGTTTCGATAACATATTCATTAACTCCGAACCAAACATATGATTGTTCGGACTCTTGGACTCCACGACTGTGTTTGTCATTTGAGGGTCGCTTCCGTTACTCATATGCTGTGCAGATATCATGTGTTGGACGCGAAGATTCGGTGTTTTAAACATTTCCTGACAAAACTCGCAGTCGTAAGAGACGTGTCGTTTAGATCTTTGGTGTGCCTTAAGTTGACTGTGTTTTGAATACGACTTCTGACAGCGAATGCATTTGAAACGCGGCTTCTCTTTGCTTTGATGCCAATCGTTGTGTTTAACCCATTCCTCGGAGTTATTGCAACTAAAATCACAGTCCTTTTCATCGCATTTGAACAACGAATTCATTATTCGTTTGCTTAGAGAAAGCGAAGACTTTGGTTTGCTTTCATTTGATCCAAACTCTTGCTTCACAACATAATTGCTATCACTTGTCGTTCCACTCGTTTCTATTTCAATGTCAGACAATTTGATCCCTTTTTCCCTAAATTGATAAAATTGGTTATAAAATATAAAAATAGCGTTTAAACTAAAAAATAATACTTCTTTATGTAATGCATGACAACGTGTTTCTGAAGATCGTCCAAATCATCGGTAGTGAACCGGCAATCGTCGTGTGGACACGTGTGTTGTTCGCTAATAGTGGGCTTTAAATCCTCAAAAGCCGTCGCATTTCTACCGTAAGTGTTGGGTCGAGAAATCTTGTGGGAAGAGAGGACGTGACGCCTCAAATCTGATGGCCATCGAAATTCTTTTGAACATTGAGTGCATTGATTTTGGTAATTCCGTTTGGGAAGTGTTGTCGACATCACCACTGATTTGTGATTATTTTTTTGGTGATTCGTTAAATGAGAAGTTCGCCCAAAGCTTGCATCACATTCAGTGCACTTAAAGGGCAATTCCCGGGAATGTATTGCCATATGTTTTTTAAGTTTGGTGAACCCGCCACGGGTGACAAATGAGCATTTAGTGCATCGCAACGGCAGTCCATTGGTCTTTACGGGAGACTGTAATGCCGTTAAACGCTTAGCAATGCTTGTAGTTTGAGTCGATGGGTTTGGGCCGCTCTGTGGTCTCGTTGGAGAACCAAAAGCCTGTGGTTTGGACTCCGTTTTTGGTGAAGCGATGGATCGCAGGCCGTGTTTGGCCCGAAGATGTTTGTTGAGAGTCCCAACGCCCCAAATGGTTGTGTAGTCGCAACCATTGAAAGTGCAGCGCTCTATGCGTTTGCTCTTCAAAAAGCTGCTAATTTTCTGTTGAGTGGAACCAACTTTTTGTCCGAAATTCACTTTAACTGTATTTCCTTTAAATGGTTTATTCCGATGCGTTCTTTTGATGTGTTTCTGTAGATTCGCTCTCAAACTCTTCCCAGAAGTAGTCGTATAATTACAGCCAGTGTACGGACAGTGGAGTCCACGGGATCCCTCACTGCGCGCCACAGCACTTGGTTTAGCAGCGGTGGGCGCCGAAGTAGTGACCGCCACAGCGTTGCCATGGATTAGTCTCGTGTGTTCGTCGATACCCAGTTGTCCTCTACTGGTGCGAAACCTGCAGTCTTTATAACGACAACCAATTGTCTGTTTGCGGCTTTTGGGACAACTTTTTGATCTAATGATTGGCCCATTATTTGTGAGATTTTCGATCTCTTTCGACGATAACTTTGTGAATAAATTTCTTTCCGCTGTTTGTTATATAAGAATATAATAATTACTATTTTAGTAAACTTTAAAATCGGTTATAAATGCTATAGAAATTAAATTATATGACAAATACAAACCATTCCTATAGGCCAGCGATGGTGGAGAATAGGGAACCATTGGATTACTACTGATTGACTCGTTGTCGCTATCATTTCCAATAGTATTGTCCACATATTTAATGCACGGAAAGCGTGGATAACTAGTAATACTATTTGTGAGATCTAATTGTTTGATCCAATTATTTAAGTCCTGCCGAATGTCCCGATAATTGACTCTCAACTCTTCAACAGTGAGTTCTCGCTCTTCAGGAACAGGTATAACATTGATATCGTTGACCAAATCCTCGTGCATCTCATCGATTCCTGGATCAGGTAAGCCCGGGTCAGGTAATGCCGGTTCAGGCACTGCCGGGTCTATCAATGCCGGGTCAGGTAATCCCGGAACAGGTATTTCTGGTTCAGGTATCGCCGGTTTGATTATCGGCTCTTCGTGTGTGACCTCGACGTTATTCTTGGGACCAAATTTATGCGGATATATGGCCTCGTCTTCCACTTCTGGTGTCCAAATATCTCTGGAGCGGACACTCGATGGTCGGGATTCGCAATCACTTTCTATATCATGTGTGAGTGCATCGATCGCATCCACAAAAGAGATTGAGCCACAACTGGTGTCCAAGCGATCGATGATCTGTTCCAAGACGTGAAGACTAGCGATGGAGAGTCTGTGGATGTGATTGAAGGCATTGTTTTGGTGGTGAGAAACCAACTGTTGGTCACGAAGTAACACATTTTGACGCTTCAGTCGGTCCGCCACTCGTGACAAATGGTCGCAATTGAGACACCCGTTGGTCACGACTCCCGACTCACCACTCATTACATCCATATGTAGTGAATGTGTGGACAAGACGTCCAACAAAATCAATAATTAGTGAACAAAACACGCGATAATTGAGGCAAATGTGAGTCAATTGTGAACAAAACACTCAATACTATTCGTCTGTCTCTCATAACAACCAATGCTTTCATTTCTATTCAAATACTGTTTTAGCGCTTAAACCAAAACACATTCAAATCTCTCTCTCTCTCTCTCTCTCTCTCTCTCTCTCTCTCTTAATGTAAAACTTTATTTTAAAACTAATTACTTCTTTGGTCTTAAAAAACAATTTTATTATAATTTAATACAAATTCCTGCATAAAGTTTGAAACAATGTTATGTTAATTCTTAGTTGATTCCTGTTGTTCAAAGAGTGGGTAACAGGTCTTCACTTGAGCCCAACTCTTCTTGCCTTTTGCCAAATCACTCACAATAAGAGCCAATTCATCGATCTATACAACAAGTAATCATATATTTTAATTATATTACATTAACTTTAATTACAACAACAATAATACCGGTGCTCTGATCTGTTCCATAGAGTCCCTCTCCCTAAGAGTCGCGCTGTGCGGAGGACTTAGACTATCGAAGTCGATAGTAATGCCAAAAGGAATGGCAATTTCATCGGTTCTGGCATATCGTCTCCCAATAGATCCTCCGCTTTGGTCCACTTTATTGGAGATTTCGTTTTGGGTTAACATTTCCGATATCTTCTTAACATATGGTTTAAAATCTGAATTCCCGCTCAACGGAAGGACAGAGCACTTGATGGGCGCTATAACAGCGGGTAAACTGAGATACGCCCTCTGGTCGGAGCCCTCCCTGACTCGGAAATTGTGTTCCCAAATGGTATACATTATTCTTCCGATTCCGAACGACGGCTCAATCACTCCGGGAGTGATCTCTTCCACGTGTACTGTCTTTTGCAAGCGTCGAATCGTAACCATATCTTTGGTAATCGGGAACTCTTTGCCCTCAATGTTGAGCACGAATTGTCCGCTTTTCTCTAAATCGGATTCGTATTTAAGTATTTCATCGGATTCTAAGTCCTTCAACGTATCGGTGATTATCTTAGCGTCGGTTTTAAATGCCTTTCCTATCAAAGGCTTTTGAGGCACGCATTCGTGGACTTCAATCTGTTGCGGCTCCGGAAGGTCTTTCTCAGCCACGAGTTTCACTCGGGTTGCCTTCGAGTGTTGTGTCAAATCAAAAGCTGATCGATCGGCACACCCGACACACTCGACCCAACCGTAGGACGTGAGGCACTCGGCGTCCCAACAGTCGGTGGCGTAATGAGCCATTTCGTTGGACATGTGTTGTCGGAATCGCAGTCTCTTCGGATCGACGCCCACTTTCGTTAAAAACTGATGAATCCGTGCCATAAAGTAACCCAACGTCTCGTTGGCCACAGTCTTGTTAGCGACAGCCTCTCCAATACAGACCAGTTGTGCAGATTTGCCATCCATTTGACTGCACGCCGGATACAGATTTAGTTTCACATCTTTTATCGCTTCAAACTTCGGATGTAATTTATCGGACGGATCGACAAAGTGCTCGATTTCAGCCATTGTGAACTCTCGCACACGAATGAGTCCACTTCGGGGCGATATCTCATTACGAAAGGCATTACCGATCTGTGCGGCCGCGAAGGGAAGGCGCTTCTGATTGAACTCTAAAAGTCGTTTAAAGTTAACGAATATTCCCTGAGCCGTCTCTGGCCGTAGAAATCCCTTAATAGCACCCGAAGGACCGATAGATGTGCTAAACATTAGGTTGAATTCGATGGCATCCGTCACGTCATTGCCGGTGACCGGAGTCTTGATCTCATACTTGCGAAGCGCGGCATTCATCTCGTCCTTTGAATAGCCGTCTAATTTAATGATCACGTCTTCGTATTCCGCTTTCTTCGCTGCAGTGGTCTTCTTATCGGCCATCAGTTTCTCGAGATGTCCTTTAATGAGATGATCCAAACGAAAACACTCGCCATTCTTCACGTCTTTGACCATCAAATCGGCGAACCGTTCGACGTGTCCAGAAGCCCGAAGAACGGGTTCGGGAGTCAATATAGTACAGTCCACTTCAAGCATCTGTTCCTCGAGTACGAAATGGTTGCGCCAAATGTTCAACAAATTGGTTTTCATCGCACAACCCATAGGCCCGAAGTCGAACTGTCCGGCGATCGCACCGTAAATGGCAAACGACTGGTCAAAGAAGAACCGGCGCTTCAGAAGCTCTTCCAACACCGCTCTGTCAAAACCGACGTCTTTTGGCGCCAGCGATAGCTCCTTGTCTTCCAGAACTTTCTTCCGGGCCTTCAACTCATTGACCGCCTTTTTTATGTCCACATCCGGAGCCGCCGTCTCTTTCAATGACCGCACGATATCACCTGCGGATCAGATTAAACAAACTCTTAAATTAAACAAGTTGTGACATATGGTGGTCATCGATGACCATGTGATGGGTGGACATACCCTGTTGTTTGACGGATATCCTGAGCGGTTCCAGAATAGCGGCCACTTCTGCGTCTGTTTGTGCCATAACTTTGCGGACGTAAAGAATGCGATACTTCGGTGACTTGTTTTTGGCCCAATCTATGGATCTCTTGACGTGATTGAGACAATGGTTTGTGTGTAGACTTCTGGAGACGTGGACTCTATTTGTAATACTTTTATACAAAACTCTTTGCAATTGTTGTGTAAATCCCATACAAAATGCTTACAACAGATCACTTACTCGTGTCTATCACTCACTCTTTGCTCTCGATATACAGGTTTAGGTCATTCAACACAAGCCATGCAATCATTAGACAGTATGGCATAAGTCGTAAGCCGTAAGCCATACCATATGGCAATTACGGACCGGTATTACAACACTATTGCACAGACAGTAGAGGCGCTCAATTCAACTCTCTTTACACCCAATAATAACTTTATTGGCATTACTTTTATAATTAAATTCAGTTATTTTGTGTTGAATATTAAAATCTGAAAATTATTTATTCATTTGATAAAAGAATTACAAAAGCGTTATGTATTGAGAATTTGTAACTATTTTTGCCATCAAATAGTTGTTAAGAATTAAATTTTATTGATCAACTTTTCTGTGCTTTAGTTATATAACTATTGATATCAATAAACTTATGGGAAATAAGGAAATCACAAATTTTTAATTGTTGCAAAATTTCAAGTCTAGTGTTAAAAATTACTCATAAAACAACAAATTTGTCTTTTAATTAATAAAAGCAAATAAAACACAAAATTCAAAGAATTGAAAGAAATAATAAAATCTAGTTAACAGTAAATGCAATGCTCTGTCACTCAATAACTCAATAACTTATGTAATATGAGTTACATTTGTGAGCAAAACAGTAAACATGTGTTGATGTGAATGACGTGACGGCAAATGTGCCACAAATATACTTAATGTTAAGTATTACTTAATTTGATGCCTTAATTGTCTTATCACTTAATTGATG
This sequence comes from Medioppia subpectinata, assembly GCA_905368565.1. NCBI lineage: Eukaryota > Metazoa > Arthropoda > Arachnida > Sarcoptiformes > Oppiidae > Medioppia > Medioppia subpectinata. The sequence continues at coordinate 15,790 of CAJPIZ010000610.1, forward strand.
GCCAAAGTGTTGATCCGAGAGTCTTATGGCAATGAAGTTGAGTCCGAAGTGCTGTTCGTTGAGACACCCGATAGACAGACAACCCGTTTGACAATTGTTGACAAACAGAGCCATCAATGGATTACATGGACTTCAATCAAGATTTTCTTTGCGGTTACTTTTTTCACAATTTTAATCATAAGTTCTCTTTAATGGTTACAGTCTTATAGTTGATCCACGCATTCATTGCTTGATTATCATAAATATTACCAAAATCTGTATTTTACTTAATGATTAAGTTTCGGTATTTACACAATATTTAATTCAAAAACTAGTTTAACAATGATTTTAAGTTAAGTTAAAATTTGTAACCAAAGAGTTAAACAAACTTCAATGAATTTGTTGTTTGAATCATGTCTTAAATAACACTTAATTCACTGATTAGTCTGTGTTTCTTCCGGCGGGTTTTCCGGACTCAGTGTCTATCGATTACATTGAATACCAGATATGGGATAGTATTCAAGCGTTTGCCTCCAGTATAATGAATAATTTGGGAACTCATGCCGTACTTAAAGGTTTCAATTCATTCATATCATATGAATATTCAAATTCTGACCATGGGTATGAATATTATATCGGATTAGGTGTAGGCGTTGGCGATTCTAGTGCTACAGTTTTGGCCGCGACTATCACTTGGCTCTTAAGAGGTTTGAGTTTTATAATAATGATTGGATTGAATATTACTGACAATGTGTTGATTAGACGGCACATCAATGAGTGGAAGAATACTCTTCGCATACATTCAAAGCTCTAAACTGGACTCCGATTGCAAGAAATGGAGACTTTTTGCGGATCTAATTAACGACTTATCCATTTTAATTGACTTACTTTCGCCATATTTTTCGCAATACTTTTTATACATGCAATGCTTTTCTGGTGTTTTGAAGTCTTTGGTGGGAACAGCCGGTGGGGCCACTCGTGCGGCACTCACTCAACACGTAATATAATTGCATTGATTTATATTGCATTAAACGTCTCATTCATTGGATAGCAATCGCGACGAAACAATTTGGCGGACGTCTCGGCCAAAGACGGCAGCCAAGAGACGCTCGTAAACCTGACGGCACTTATATGTAGTCTTATTATAGTTCCCGTCGTTTCTACGAATACAAAGTACTGAAACCTATTTATTTGAATATCACTTAAGATTTAATTCATTTCTAGTTTGGTTTGGATTTTATTCGTTTGTTTTACAATACTTCACATTTACGCCAACTATAGAGCCGTAAAGTCTGTCTCATTGGAAACATTCAATTTGAATCGTTTCGCCAGATTTGTTGTTCATTATCTCGAAACAAATGGATCAGTACTGCCGGTGAAGACCATTAATAGACGTGAAAATGTGTGGTTTTTTGCAAAAGACGAGTTTGATGTCTACACCGATAACATTGCAATCGGTGTTTCACTTCAAACTCATTTATCAAATGCCAAACAATTGAATGAATTACTCGTTTTGTACGCTAATAAGGAAACCGATTGTCAGTATATCCTAACGTATGACAAGCAAAACAAATTCCCTATCAATATATCACTGCCGAAGAATTTTGATTCCAAGAATCTCTTAGATTCTGTATTCCAAGCAATTGTGATATTGTTTGCACACAACATGAGTGAAACCAGTGATCAAACTCTTCAACTAATCTCTAATGAAATGAAAAACGATTCGAAAAACACCAAACGTTTACTTGAATTAAGTCGAAAATATACCATCGATTCGATGAGTGAATTGAGTGTCAAAGCAACTGCCGAGGGCTGGGATATGAGTAAAGTGTTGATTACACCAAATGAATGGCGATTTGAGACACAATAAGTTATTTTTAATTTTGTAAATAAGTTCTCAATTGATTTGCTTTCAAAATCTAATGTAATTTATTTTTAAAAATAAATACTTTTTTTTTGAAATGAAATGAATTGTTTTATTAAACATAAAACACAAAAACTTATTGGAAATTTGGTTTTGCTAACATTTACATAAAATAGTACTTTTTTGGGTAAGTTTTGCAAAATTTCGATTTCGAGTGAATTCTTAACCAACAGTTATATAAATTCAATGCAATTGTAATAATAATCGATAAATTTATATAATATTTAGCCTTTTATTCAAAATCAAAAGAAATCAAAACAAAATTTGTTGTAATGAATGAGTTATTGAATTATGAGTTGATTTATGAGTTAATAATTTTTATAATTATATGAATAGAAATGATATAATATTCAGAATAGTATTGAAAATGATATTAACTTATAATTAAACAAAAAAGAAGAAAAAAATCCAAAAAATTAAAGGAGAAAACTATTATAATTTAATTAATAATTTTGTTGTATTTATGTCCGAATCCATTATATCGTTCAGTCGTTTTGGCAAAAACTGAATTAAACTATGTATTAATTTTCGCTTCATTTGCTAAAATACTAAAATTAAACACAAAATTAATAATAGTTGTGCCAAAAATAGAATCAAATTAATTACTTATGTTTCTCATGTTTTTGCAAATCCAATGTCTATCGACTGTTAGACGTGTCAATAATAAAAGTGGTGTTTCCATCGGCGGTGATCTCTCCATTGCCGCCGATCGCCATATTAAGACTGGCGAGAGTGGCCGCGTCCAGAGTGAGCGACCCGTCTTCGTTGAAACAGTTGGCCGGAAGCATAATAGTCTGCTCTCCGCCGCCCACTTCGCCCGACGTGTCCTGCAATTGGTGGCCAACAATGGTTGAGAGGGCGGCGCTGTCTTCGTGTTGTACTTGAATGTCCTGCGGCTCAAAGGCCACAGCGTTTGTGCCGTTCGATGAAATGGTCGACACGTCTGATATGTTGGGCCGAACGAAGTTAAGTGAATTGATTACTTCGGAAACAGCCATTCCCTGCGGCGCCGTTATCTCCATCAGTTCTCCGCTCTCTTGATTCAATATCATAATGACTTGAGTGCCGTCTTCTGATTGGCTGGCAATTCCCTGAGCGGCGGTCAACGCATTCAAGTCGATGACAGGCGCCTGTTGTTGAGTTTGAACTGTCTTTTTAGGCGCTCGCGAGCGACTGCGCGGCGATTTGGGAGTGGGTTTGGCAACAGTAGTGGCCGTCGCCGCCTGTGCTATCAGTTCCAGTTGTTTGTCTTCAGAGGCCTCTTGTTTGACAGTTTTGACGCACTTGTGTCCGGCCAAGTCTTTGGCGCTCTTGAATAACGACGAACAGTGGCCACACTTAATGACTGTATTACTCACTTGAGGTGACCCTAACTTCTGGCCAAAAGATTGCGGTGCTTTGCCTTTAATACCGGCGTTCAGTGGAGACGGAAATTTGATGGGTGTCTGGCCGTCGGGCTTATGGGGAATCGATTGAACGATTGGTGTTTTGGTAGCCGAGGGTCTGCCCGGCATTGGTTTCTGAGGGGCGATGTTCTGAGGGGCAACTCGTTGTATGGATTGATGGGAGCGCTGATGACTGTTCAACATATTTATGTTCCAAAACGCTGTTCACAATTCAAATCGGAGTTTAGATTGCATTTCATAATAGGCTAATGAGTGACACAAACCTTGTTGGCAAACACTGCACTTGTATTCGCTCTTATGGCCCCTATAATGGGTGACAAGCATTGAACGGGTGGTAATGGTTCGGCCGCAGTCCTCCCAATTGCAGACAATGGGGTCCTGATGTACTTCCATGTGTGCGTTCAACTGTTCCCTATTATAAAACTTTTTGATACATTTTTTGCACTCAAATGCAAATCCATGGGAAACAAAATGCGCCAAAACGTCGCTCTGGGGTTCGTTGCACTCCTCGCAGATCTGAAGTTTATCCTGATGTGTGTTCTGGATGTGAGCGCGTCGGGAGCCTAAACATCACAACATCGTTAACATCAAGTTAAGAATAGTTGTGTCAACTAATTTGCCACCGAATGACAGCACTTACTGGGAGTTGCGGTCGATATTCCACAGTAAGGACAGGCGTATTGATGGGGTTCGGTCTCCAAGTGATGAATGTATGACTCTTTCATACCGAAGAACGTATGACAGGCTTTACATTTGAAATTGCGGGGTTCTGTCCGATGAAAATGACCCGAAGCTGTGAACTTATTGATGTGTTGGTCGGTTATGAGATGAGCGACTAAATCCTCATCGGAACCAAAGTATAGGTCACAATAGGCGCAGACAAACACCTAATTATTGCAATAAACAAATTATATAAGTATTGAGTTTACAGTTTGATAAGTGATTCAAACAAATGTGTGTATACTTCGTCGGGATGTGTGATAATAGTCTTCTGCGTGTGATTCGTAGTAATCATATGTTCCTAAAATAGAAACACAAACAATGAGAAAATGAACTTAAATGCGAGAAGTGTTAAGCAAAACATACGTGAAAAGCTTCGGCGGAAGTGAACTGTGCCTTACAGTTGGAGACATTGCACTGAAACTCTTTGTTCAGTTTATGATAGTTAGCCATATGAAGGTAGAAAAGACGATACACTTTCACCATTTGGTCGCACATTCGACACCAATGACCCACAATTGTGTCCACTTTTGATTTTCTAAGATCTTCTTCGGGCGTCAAGTCATCGATGGTCAGCTCCTTGACTAACGGCGGGTCAATGAGTTGTGCGGTAACCGTAGTATTGGTATACCGTCTCAGATCTGACACCCATCGCATGTGAACGTGATGTTGATGGAGAAGACATATCTCGTTGTTCTCAAACTCATCGCCGCATAGAAAACAGATGGCGGCCTCGCCCTCCACGGGCTCCGATTTGGCCATCAATTGTTTGCTCTTCTCGTCTTTGTCTTTGGAATCCCTGTTGTTATGTCCAGCCATTGCACACGACTGGGCGTGAGTTAGCAAGTCTTTGCCGCGACCGCACGGCTTAAGACAGGCCACGCATGAGAACTCTGTGGGTCCGGTCTGAACCATATGAGACTGTTGTATGTGTTTATTGAGGCGATCGATTCCGATAAGCAATCCGTGACAGTAATAGCACTGCATATTCTGAGTGGAATTGTTAATCATGTGTTTGGCCCGGAAGTGAGTCTTGAGGCGAGTCAGGTCTTGCGTAATGAGGACGCAATTCTTGCATTTATATGACTTGCATTTGTGCTCGTCTTTCATGTGCTTGTGATGAGACTCGAAGTCTTTTGATTGATGTTTGCATTGCGAGCAATAGAAGAAGAGATGCATCCGAAGGATCTCTTCCTGTTCTATCATTGTTACCTCTTTGTTGTGCTCCAGACAGTAGTGCTGTTTCATGTTCTCGATGTTAATGAGTCTGACCTCATCGCCGCAGTACTGACAGGGGGCGTTCAATGGGATCGCGTTGTTGTTGCTCTTCAACTGTTGCAGTATTGTCTTCGGCAGACATATGAAGACAATGTCTTCGGAGAACTTGGCGTTCGCCGTCACGACATCCAACTCGTGGAGCGTCCGGTAGTGAGAGATAATGTCCTTCTCCTCTTTGGTCGCATAGCTCACGTCAATGCCTTTGCAAAGCAGACACACGTATCGGTTCGGCTCCATTGGCGACACGATCTGCCGGAATAGGAACGACTCCTCTTCGTGTTCAACACTCAGCGCCAGATTGAGTGGCAGTTCTGAGTGAAGGAGTAGTATTTTGTCCGGCAATTTGGTTAACTGCGAGTCGTTCTCCACATCAAGAGTGCATTCGTGAAGTTCTGGCAAACCGTCGATGTATTTAGTCATTGGTGTTGTAGTGCGGCGTTGAGTGGTCGCCACCGGAGTCTTCTTCGGTTGGGCCGACGGTGTCGTCACAAATTTGGGCGTTATTTTGGCCGCCGATGTCTGACCACTCATCTGAGACTTCAATTGTGTTTGAGATATCGCTAACAGTTTGGGCGACGATATTGTTTGTTTGGGAGTCACTCGAGAGTACGTTTGAATCACTTTGGGTTTATCGCCGGGCGTTTTGCCGTCTGTACTCTTCCGACCTCGAGATGGCTTATAGTCGTCATCCATTGGGTCTGCTTTAGCGCCCGCGTCGTCGCATTCAATGTCAACCGATTCCAACTTTTCGCCTACTTTTTTGGTCCCTTTGAAGGCAACCTTTTTAGTGCTAGTCGTAGACGCGTCCACCTATTGGCCAACAAATTACAACTATTTAGAGCTAATCCTCGACACAACTTAACAACAAAAATATACTTTAATATTAGTTCCGTCGGGAAGAGTGACCACAAGTTTGCTTCCGTCGCCAATCTTCGAAACGCCAACGTTTTCAATGGTGTGGACAACAGATTCACTGTTCGCGCGATTTGTATTGGCTTTCCGTCGCGGAGGCGACACATCGGCCGTGAGTTTGAAAGTGGGCGACACCGACACCATGTCTTCGTCGTCGCTCTCATTTACGTAACGAGTACTCGAGGAAGTGGTCGACGGAAACTTAATGGCCGTTCTCTCCCTTTTGGGCGTATCGAATGGCGGCGGAGAGTAACGGGCCTTAGACTTGATCTGATCCCTGCGTCTCAACGAAGTGCTCCCTTCAGCCATAATTCCTGCCATTAAAACAAATAACATTTTAATTATTATACAAATACTTTATCAAAAAGTTTTAAATATTATTTATGTTAATATGACAGTCATTTGGACACAAGAACAGACCTCTCTTAGCGGAGTCAGTGTTAGGAACATATCTGTCCTCTTCTTTAATCGGTTCCTTCGGTTTTCGACCCCTCTTTCGGTTGGATTCGCCCTCCGTTTGACTCTCACTGTTCTCTCCAT
>CAJPIZ010000611.1:0-20238 GCA_905368565.1 Medioppia subpectinata
TAAAAGTGGCGCTCAATTGATCCGTGTTTTTGAAGACAATCCAAAGTTTTTGGACAAATTGAAGGCATTTCTTGATTTCAATGTTATATTTATTTTAATTAAAGTAATTTGTTTTCAATTGTTTTCAAACAGAAAATTAGTAAAGAATTTCCGAATAAATTAGAAGTAATTAATAAACAAATCATAAATTTGCCGAATATTCTCGTTAAAGAAGTGGAAATCAATGATGAGATCAGCCGCTGGTTTACCGGCATTGAGACCATTAAGACTTCCGATTGGCGATCGGATCCTATCATTAAATTTGTGGGCGTCTTCTCGCCAATCAATTCAAGACTTTTCTTGCGTTTTGTAATCAAACAATTGGTGCGAAAGGATCTGTTCTTCTGGTGCGGAAGGACTCAGTTTGTAGTGTTTGTCTCGGAAAAGGAGTACAATTGTATGACAGCAACGCCGCCTAATTTTAAGTTATACCGATCTATAAATGTTATGTATAACACACTCTTCGACATCGAAAGCCTCGAAACGGTTCCGTACAACGAATTCGCCTTCTATTCCAGTCAACCGACCACTAAAAGTGTATCACATGTATTGACCATTGAGTTCATTGATAAATAGTTTATTAATTGTTTATTTGATTAGACGTTTGACGGAAACGCACGACTCGTTCGGTTGACTCCAAAGGAATATTTGGATGAATTAGACGAACAAACTCTTAAGGATTACTACTATTTCGTGACACAAACCTTCATGAAGAGGAAGAGTTGGATCATTCCGTTCTTAGAGTATTACAGAGTATTCGTTCACTAATCAAACATTACGTTAATGTCATTATTGAATGCAGGAATTGGTTCCCGAATTGTGGTCCGGATCTCATCCGCAAAGGAATCCCTGTTTTCAAATATTTTGGTGATTTGAGACCCGAAGAAATGTTGGATCTGTTTAAATACTGTTACAATAGAAGTGATTACAACAGTTCTATTTATAAGGCGTTCTCACAAAACGACATTTTCGACAACGAAATCGATGTCCAGGACATCAAATTAGACGAAGAAGACATCGATACTAAAGATAAGGAACAACTGGTCGACAATGAGTTATGAATAATGTATTTATTTTTAGTCAAAATCTATTAAACAAACTCTTTATGTATAATATATAGTGTGTTAATAATTAGTTTCAAATATGTTTTATAAAAAATATTAATTCAATAATATTAACAATTAATGGGAGAAATTGGATTAAAAGCGAATTACATGTTATATATTATTGTAATGGAAATCATCTAAAAATCAATGACTAATCAATTCGATGAAAATAATTATTGAGATTTTGATGGCGTATCGATGGATAGTCTTTGCTTATGTGATGCGAAAGTAAACGACGTCTCGAGTCGTTTATCTCTCTTCTTGTAGTGTCCGTTATAGTCGAGTCTTGAGCTCAACTCCTGTAACTCCCTGTCCTGATGGTCGGCCAGCATTACCAGAAACTTATGGACATTATCTCTATAGTTATGGGTGACGATTGCCACCCATGCGATCACTTTAGCGATGGTCTCATTTTCAAACAGTGATCTCCTGTGCTCTTCATCCCTGTCTTCGAGGCCAACAATACCCCATTCGCCTCTCTTTTCGTATAATTCTTGTTCCGATTCGAACTTAATTCGCGCCGATATCTCAGCGTCGGTGGCCTTCAGGAAGCTATTCACGTGAGTTTGGAATTCAAGAATATAATCACAAATAGCTCTGTATTGTAAATATATGTCTTCAGTCAATGTCCCCAAAAGCGATCGATGCATCACTTGTTCCAAGAATTGACAGTGAGATCGGATCAGTTCGTCGACATCACGCGAGTCGTTGAGATGTGTCTGCAATTGATTCCATTGGCATTCAATCACATCAAACGTCAAGTAGTACTCCATTTGGCGAATGAAATGAATCATTTCCGACAACAGCTGATGAAATGAAGTGAAGGCGAACTTTAGTTTTGGGATCCGTTTCTCCAGAGGAATACAAGACACAAGATTTTTCCAAATGGAGGTCAGAATGTATTCCATTCGCTTCGATCTCCACAGATGTTTGAATAGCTTTGGGTACACTTTTTGGCTCTCATTCGTGAATATAGTACTAATCGGTCCATCGATTCTATACGTCAACGCAAACACATCCCAACCCAAGTCATTGATGGCCGACTCGGACAACAGTATATCAATTCGGTTGACAATCTCCGGGTCATCGAACTGAGCGTTGGTCGCGCGGACGGCGCTCTCCAAGAGCTGCACAATGGCATGTCTGGCCAACTTATGCGCCGGTTTGTTGAGTTGCGGTGACAGCACATCCATCAGGTGACGAACGAAGTCTCCCTGACCTAACAGCATGTATTGACGCAAACCTCTAAAGTGATCCTGAAGTCTGTAATTCTCATTCAATATCTTAAGCGATGTCCGACTGATCTCTTTATAAGCGGTTTCCAGAAGTATATGGAAGTGATTTGATTCTTCATTTTTGAGTTGCTTTCGATTGAAAAGTGACTCCAAATTAGAGCTCTCGAAGGACTCCTTCATCTGAGAGATGCCGGGTATATGTGCTGTCACTTCATTACGACAGACCTGATGTAATAAGTAGATAGCCTTTCCTGTGGACACTATTTTGTCGGCCTGTGCTTTGGTTATGAATCCGGGTAACTGTGTCTTCACAATCACATACCTCTCGTGCCAGAAGGCAGAGCTCAACGGCGATGTCTGCGTCACTCCCAGTCTATTGGTGGCGATGAAGAACTCTTTGTAATAGTCCTCTAACTCTCCGTGAAATATCCATTGACTTAACATTCGTCGGATTGGAAGCACCACTTGATTGAGTATTCGAGTTAAACATACCCTGATGTTCGGGTCTCCGTGTCTCATAACATGGTAGACAACACTCGCCAAAGCGCCGCCCGATTTGTGTTTGCATTGCTCTACCAATGAGGCCAACACTTTAAGCCTGAAAAATGAGTCATAACTCCACACTTGGAGCCGATGAAGAGTGACCCGAGGGCTGGCGTCAGAGCGGTTGTCGTGCATCTGCTCCTCAATAACTGTAATCAATCGGTAATATTCAAGAATCTCGTCCTGAAGTGCGGACGCGAAGGACTGGCAGACGTGTCCATTAGACTTGTCTTTGGATATATAATTGCAATATTTCTGTATCTTATTGAAGAGCCAACCCATGTGTGTGAGTCTGAGGGCCAACTTCTGCTGCGACGCCGGGATATAGTAATGACTATTAATAACATAAATGCCTTCTCGAGACGAGTCGGCGGTTATTATCTTTCCGTTGAGTCCTTGAAATGCAAACAATATTTCGCGAATCAATTCCTGTTCGGAAACAATGGTTTTCGAGTTATTCGAGTCGAAATGGATTGTATGCGGACGTGTTGTCTGCGGCCTATTCTTCCGCATTAGCTGTCGAGTCGGTGAACCAATAAAGTGGTTAATACTGGCGCTCGACATGTCGTCTGTGGGCAGAAGTCTCGCCAAATCGTGAAACATCTGTCCATTTATGGCACCATTAGTTCGCATCGGAGATATTGGAGATATCGAAGACATGGGTTGTATTGTCATCGGATCCAATCCATTGGTCAGCGATTGCAATGAATCGGCGTTTGGCTCTTCACTGGATCCGGACATGCGATACAAGAACTCCAATAAAGCGATTGGGTTTCGACAATACTGTGGACTTCGTTTCAACTTATGATACAATTCTTCGAGTCTAAGACCTTCGCTGTCGCGGAAATCACGCGAAACTATGGACACAGAAATCGTCTTACAATTGATTGACATGAATATGAAATACAAGACATTGAATACGTTTTTGTTTGATTTTAGACATCAAATACAATTCATGGCATTCATCCTGAGGACCAGTTGGCGCCCGAAGCAGTTCCGATGATAACCAGTACTGTCTGGACAAGTCATCTGCAAAGACATACACATAATGAATGGTGTGATGGAGTGGTGATGGGTGTGGATGTGGTGGATGTGATACCTGATCCCTGATGTGATGATTGTTTGGCACATAACCTGTAGACAAGTGCAGGCAATTGCATAACCGATACGTTTGGCACACAATTATCGGCACTCATTGTCCCCAAGAAATCACTTTCGCGTCAAATGATTGCATGAATGAAATGAATGGATGAATGAGTGGTCACTGGACTCGATGTCCACTCAATAACAACACAACACTTGATATGCCATCAAAACAATGCAATCAATGCCTGTTTTGGCACACATTTGGCGCCACATTTGCTCAACACTTGCAGTACTAAACCACTCAACACTTCAATCCATTTCTTCCATACGTTTAACACACAATCCATTCATTCATTTCATAACTAAATTCATCACTAAATCAATCCTTAATACAATTTTAGTCCAATTTTAATACAATTTTGCATAAAATACACACAAAATAAGGCAAACAATTCAATGAAAGATTAAATGACAAAATTATTGTCACATTTATTGAGCGGTTAAGAAGTCATTCAAAGTATTGATGATATGATTTCTGGCTTCAGTCAACTCTTTGGGATCCTTTTGTGACTCGGGATACATATCAGCGCAATGAGCGGTTCCGTTGATCAGTAGGGCCTTTGAGTATTGGTTCAGGTCTTTGGTTACGCCCAACGCATGCCACGGATCTATGGATCCGTTGGGAAACAATACTTTGCGCACTTTGAGTGCATATCCGCCGTAAAAGTTGTTTGTAAATTGAATGGACTTTTCCAGTAATGTTTGGTCATATTTGGGGCCAAATATATCGGCGCACTGTTTGATGAAGAACTCGACCGGAAAGTAGGGACCAAACGGTTGGCTCTTCAGATCGGATGACTGGAAGAATCCAAACTCAACGCATGTTTGATAAGTCCATTGTCTGCCTGTTATTTAGACATCAAATCCGTGTGTCATTTAAGTTTTGTTAAGTTATGGTATTATAATTATCACAATACAAGACCTCCTGCAGCGGCGCTGGACTTCCAGTCTGTGTTTTGCAATTGTTTCACAAACTTTTCGTACTTAAAGTCCACACATTTCTGATTATAAGCCTCGAGTATAATGTCATTCACTTTCATATACCGGTCCAATGCTTTTGCACCGATGGATGTGTTGGTCATCACATCGCAGATCACATCAATGGTAATATTAGTGGCGACGGCGCCCTATATTTCAATGTCATTTAAGCGCTCAAAACGCTAATAAAAGTTTGATGTCTGACCTCAAAGTCTCGGTTGTCTTTATTGTACTGAACGACTCCCTCTATATTTCCAGCCAAAGTACTGACCAAATTATAGACATCGTCAACAATGGATCCGTTGAATGGTTCGCAAAGTTTAAATTGCTTTTCGATGGACTTCCAGCCCACGGGATGATCCAATTCTAACGATAACTCATGAGTGGCTTCTTTGATAGCGTCGTCGCATTTTTGGCCCAAAGAGTCGCTGACAACCGATAAATAGTCTTTAAAGTTGACGACCGCTTCGATGGGAGCGCTGGAAGCGATGGCACCGACCACTAGATGCGGGTATTTGGCTCTAAACCAAGCGGCCAATGATCCGGAATAGGATCCGCCGAATATAACCCATTTGTTATCACTTAACGCTAGTTTTGTTGTCAAATACTCAATGAAATACGCGGCGTCTTGTAATGCCTGTTGACTCGTCAAGTATTGCAAGTTCTCGACCGACATATTTCTAAATTGGGTTAATTTACAACTCTTTTACTTCAAATTCATGACTTTAGGGCTAATATGAATGCATACTCTGTGGGCCATGACTTGCCATAGTATCGATGCTCGAGGAGTACAGACATTGCATTAAACCGTTTGGCATAGTTGGCCGCGATCTGGCCCTCAACCACCCAAATGGGGTCCGCATTGCCTTCGCCTCCCAATTGCAGAAATATCGGCCCATTTTTTGTGTGAAACGTATCGTTGATGAAAAATCGCTACCATTTTTACACATTTTAAATATGAATTTACATTATTTTAAACCACAATTCTGTATAGATTTTTATAGAATCGTCCCCCCCCCCGCTCTATGGGATTTAACATGAAATTTCAGCTTAAGTCTATGACATAGGTTTAACATGGGTAATGCAAAGTCTATGGAACTAATGCTAAATCTATGGGCTAATGTTTAGTCTAAGGGATTCTATGAGCATCACCACAAGTGGCTGTGTATGAGTTGTTTTAATGATCAAATAATAAGCAAATACTTGTTTCCAAGTTCTGGTGTCGACGGGATTGAAGTGATCGAGTGTTTGTTCAAACCATTGCTCCTCTATTTGTTGAGAGGCGTAGAACGAGATGTCTTTGCGAACAGGAATTCCAAGCATTCCGTGTTTGTCGAGAGGACGGCCGCGGAAGAAGAGTGGACCGCATCCTATGAGACCGCTGTTAATCACCACTAAAACACAAACCAATGATTTCATTGTTCGACACGTATTACCAGTGAATGACAAATAATTTATCGTTAAATAAAGTGTTTTCCACTTAATATGAGATGAAGTTAAAGTCAAATCACGTCTAATGTCAAAGTGATAACACTTTTGATAACTTAGCGATAAATAATAGTTAATTGACATAAATGTTTAAAATATCAATATTACTGTATTATTAGTATATTTCATATCACATGTCGTTAAACCAACAAATAAACTAAAATATGAGCAAATGTCAAGAATAAAGATTGCAAAGTAATATATACGTGGTCATAATTATGTTCTAAGGATTTCCCTTGCCATTCTTAACCTACATACAAGCACCTGTATGTGCTTTTATATATTTTTTCAATTGGAAAGTTTTGTATTTATAGGATGGATATTTTAGTTATTTTAAAATTTTGATATACAGTACTGTACCTTCTGATCGTTGTGCACCGGTAGAGAGACAATAAAACCCAATTAAAATTTACTAGGTCAATTTTAAAAATCACATGTCAAAATATTAAGAATCACTAATGGCAAAAAGTAAATTTTCAAATTTACAATATTTTATTTTAAAGAATTTAAGATTTATTAAATTTTTTATTCACAATTTTTTTTGGCAATTTATGCATTGAAAGTGAACTTGGTCCTTTAACACAAGGAAATAAATTGAGGATTAAATTGAGACAATGCTATGATATAAATATAATTAAAATTAACGGTAACTTTATTATTGATTTTGTGTTAAATATTGCATTAAATTCTTAGAAAATTATAAAATTATTTATCAGAATATATTTTAAATATAGAAGTGTTTACATCGAGTGAATCAAAACAAAATGATTTCAAATCTTTGGCCGAATTTTCGAATTAAGTTCGAATCGGAACAAGAATTATACGAAAAGAGAGGCGAATGGGGTATTGTTGGCCTCGAAGACAGGGATGAAGAGCACAGGAGATCACTGTTTGAAAATGAGACCATCGCTAAAGTGATCGCGTGGGTGGCAATCGTCACCCATAACTATAGAGATAATGTCCATAAGTTTCTGGTAATGCTGGCCGACCATCAGGACAGGGAGTTACAGGAGTTGAGCTCAAGACTCGACTACAACGGACACTACAAGAAGAGAGATAAACGACTCGAGACATCGTTTACGTTCGCATCACATAAGCAAAGACTATCCATCGATACGCCATCAAAGTCTCAGTAATTATTTTCATCGAATTGATTAGTCATTGATTTTTAGATGATTTCCATTACAATAATATATAACATGTAATTCGCTTTGAATCCGATTTCTCCCATTAATTGTTAATATTATTGAATTAATATTTTTTATAAAATATATTTGAAACTAATTATTAACACACTATATATTATACATAAAGAGTTTGTTTAATAGATTTTGACTAAAAATAAATACATTATTCATAACTCATTGTCGACGAGTTGTTCCTTATCTTTGGTATCGATGTCTTCTTCATCTAATTTGATGTCCTGGACATCGATTTCATTGTCGAAAATGTCGTTTTGGGAGAACGCCTTATAAATAGAACTGTTATAATCACTTCTATTGTAACAGTATTTAAACAGATCCAACATTTCTTCGGGTCTCAAATCACCGAAATATTTGAAAACAGGGATTCCTTTTCGGATGAGATCCGGACCACAATTCGGGAACCAATTCCTGCATTCAATAATGACATTAACGTAATGTTTGATTAGTGAATCAATACTCTGTAATACTCTAAGAACGGAATGATCCAACTCTTCCTCTTCATGAAGGTTTGTGTCACGAAATAGTAGTAATCCTTAAGAGTTTGTTCGTCTAATTCATCCAAATATTCCTTTGGAGTCAACCGAACGAGTCGTGCGTTTCCGTCAAACGTCTAATCAAAGAAACAATTAATAAACTATTTATCAATGAATTCAATGATCAGTACATGTGATACGCTTTTAGTGGTCGGTTGACTGGAATAGAAGGCGAATTCGTTGTACGGAACCGTTTCGAGGCTTTCGATGTCGAAGAGTGTGTTATACATAACATTTATAGATCGGTATAACTTGAAATTAGGCGGCGTTGCTGTCATACAATTGTACTCCTTTTCGGAGACAAACACCACAAACTGAGTCCTTCCGCACCCGAAGAACAGATCCTTTCGCACCAATTGTTTGATTACAAAACGCAGGAAAAGTCTTGAATTGATTGGCGAGAAGACGCCCACAAATTTAATGATAGGATCCGATCGCCAATCGGAGACCTTAATGGTCTCAATGCCGGTAAACCAGCGGCTGATCTCATCATTGATTTCCACTTCTTTGACGAGAATATTCGGCAAATTTATGATTTGTTTATTAATTACTTCTAATTTATTCGGAAATTCTTTACTAATTTTCTGAAAACAATTGAAAACAAATTACTTTAATTAAAATAAATATAACATTGAAATCAAGAAATGCCTTCAATTTGTCCAAAAACTTTGGATTGTCTTCAAAAACACGGATCAATTGAGCGCCACTTTTAAGCAAATGTTGCGTCAAAACAGCGGTTCCCGGACTCGACTCGAGGATCACAGACTTGTCTTTGTTGAGGTCATGGCTCAAGTGATTGGCCACCAATTTAGCCGTTTTTATGTCTTTGATATACAGATATTGTTCGGGAATCCGTTGGAAACGAAAGGTATCCGAAAAACCTTTTCTCCGATCCCTTTTGGTGGTCAACAGTCGCCGAAGACATCGATGGCAGACATTTGCCTCTAATTTATGCAATAATTTGCGGACAAATATATATTTGTGAAACATTTCCGACAAAATCCTAACTAATTATCCAAACATTTGGTTTTGAATTTTGTAAATAAAAAACATATGACTTATTGTTTATAACCAATGAATGAAAGCAACACTTTTGGCGTTCAATTCAAATCGTTTTTATTATAAATTAATACCAAATTAAATATATTTAATTAAAAACTTATATTTTAACAAATTTAATGTTATGTGAATTTTTTAATTGTTTGATTGCATTAATTATATCCAAGATATCGATGTCTTGGCTTTGATTATCACAATAAGTGAGTGCAAAGCACAGCAATTGATGTCTGTTTTCCATGTTTTTATAGCTTTCACTCAAACCTAATTGAAGGCATATTTTCCAACCGATTGTGTAATTGTTTTTCATAATAATGTCACACGACTTGAAACAATGGTTAAAGTCTTTGGAATCCAACGCCACGTTTGCGCACAACGACAAAACGGTTCCGTTTCGGTGATCGCCATCAAAGTCTTTGCAGACATTGAGAAGTTGTGATATTTTCAATATTGTCGATGTCTTCGAATAGGCCTTTGGAGAAGACTTGAGAATCGTGTCAATCAATTCCAGTCTCGGCTGAGGAATGAGTCGTATCTGAATCGGCAATAGTTTCAGATCGAAGTTCTCTTCAATCAAATATAAGCTCTCAATTAGATTCAATTCTTCGCTAATCAACGCATCCTTTTGTTGTTCCCTTTCATCGATGAGTTGAAGGCATTCTTTCGCTAACACTATATTATAATCGTTGGCCGAATCCGAAGAGTTGATGTACTCCTGGGCCGCACTAATCAGCAGTTTCTTTGTCTTCTGAAAGGGAACCACTTTTTTCTTGTATTTGGTCTCTGAGTTCAACTGCAGATAACCGGCCGCTAAACCAAAATTCTCTTTTCTCGCCGAACACAACAACGTCTGAACAAACACTTCAAACAACTGATCTTCGGTTATGCAGTCTTTGAAACATGTTTTGCGGACCTCTTCTAAGTTTTTAAATGTTTCGATCCATTCGTTAACAGACATCGGTTTCTCCCGTTTCACACAATTTCTGGTTATTTTAGTAAACAAGTGCTTAACTGCCTCTCTGTCGCAGTTCTTCTCGAGGTCTCGTATTTGACTGATAATCGGCGGACAATCGTATTGTTCAATGATCTCTGCGGCGACCAAATAGTTCTCCAGTTTGTCCGCCAAATCATTTAAATCATTCAAACGATTGATTTTGTTATTATCGTTATCGGCGATGAGTTGAACCATATCTGGTTGTGGCAGACATTCAACTATTTTAAAACAGATCTCAAGTTGTTTTGGGTCTTCAGACGCGTAAATGCAATCGATTGCAAACTCAATCAAATCGGACGGCTCTTCAATCAATGCATTTTTATTGATTTTCTCGATTTCAGTATTACTTAAACTCGAATTCTCAAAAACTTTAAGACAACAGTTTAGATGGGTTTTGGCGACAGAAACTAAATAGTCTTTAAATAAATCCCTTCCAATCGTCTGCAATAATTTTGGGTCTTCTTTGCAAACCTTAGATATGAAAACTTTAAGGTATTTCTCAATAAAATCCAAAAATCGTTCATCACTTTCAAGCGCTCCACTCATCAAAATATCAATTTTCTCTTTATTACAATTGTTCTCAAATTTGTCGAAATCAATCTCTTCTTCATATTTGGATTCGTAAACAATTAACGCAAAGATATCGAGATCTGAATAAAGTTTGTCCAGATTTGGAACCATATGTTTGATCCCAATGTCCACTAAATCGAAAGCATTGGTCACAATTGAAGTCAATGACAGTATTTGTCGACTTCTTTGTGAATACCATTGCGTTAACAATGATTTCGTCAAACGATTGCATTTGTATCTCAAAAGAGACGGATTTTCAGCGTAAAAGTCGGCTTCAAATTGAGTGGTATTGAGAGCACAGACGGAACCAAATTGTTTTTCAATCCAATCTTCTTCTCTGAGGATAATTTGGTTCCAATCGTAGACTTCATATCCTTTTACTTTCGGTGAAACCACTTTCGGAAGAAGTGATAAATACTTCTTCGGTGAAAGAGTTTCATCAATATTGGAGAGAATGACTAACCGGTGCTCTAATAGATCGACCGATTCGTAGGTCAATACAATTGATACGGCGTTATAATCGCCACTTTGGGCCAAATGTACGGCCGCTTCCAGTGAAGACATTTCTCGGAATATCTGATAAAACTTGTGGTTATATTTGCTGTTCATATCACTCGAGTCTCTATAACTTAATATCATTTCATAAACATTCAAACGATCCAAATATTGAAGTAAACGCTTCCTCCAAATGCATACTTGTTTTGACTCCAAAGACATGTCTTTCCAATCCATGACTTTAAGGCCAACCACTTGGAGGTCACCGATCTCTTCATTGTCTCCCTCTTTAGGGTTGTCTGGAGTGTCAACTCGTGAATAGAAGTGAGTCTTAAAGCGATCATAATTAGTGAGATTTAGACCAAACTGTAGTAAATATTTCATTGAATCCATGTCTTGAGCGACACAATCAACACATTCTCTCAAAATCCACATTTGTTTAGATATTTTGCTTAAAGACTGATCGATGGACTGTTGGCTGATTGGTCTGTATCTCCACATCCGTTGATAAACCAGATCCGCGTCGAAGCCGTAATTCGTGGCCAACTCGAGGGCCGATTCAAACTCATTGTCGGCTATAGTCTTATCAAAGAGTTCTTCGGCCGAAAGTGACTGCAATTCATCGAAAGGAAACTTTTTCAACAAATTATTAATGATTTGTTTCGTCGGATCAACGCTTCGGACACCAGTTATGCGGAAAATGATGGCTCGGATGGCATTCAAACCGATTATCATATAATAATTGATGTAATCGTTGATCACATTCACAGACTTCGCGACCAAAGTTTGCGGTCGACTCTCGTCTCCGCTCTTGTCATCACTGGTTTGACTGTCATTATTGTCATCACTCGTAACCGTCGATGCGATATGTCTTCGCCTAACAATCATATTCTTTGTGTCCATATTTTAACACAAATTAATTGAAATGAAAATGAGATAACATTTGTTGTGATTTGTTTGGTCTCCGCTTCCATGTAATCATTGCATCACAAATGCATTCATTCATTATTAACGCATTTATTGCCCCCTTTTTGAGCACACAATACAACTCTAATCAATAATAAAACCCTCAAAACTATATTTACTTGTTATACTTTCTGAACAAACGTTGCATTTTTCAACGATATAAATGATTTAATGAATGGACAACAAGTTGTAATACATGTAATGACATTTCATACTAAAGATGTTATGTAATGATTGACTGATTTAATGGCAATTATTTTTAACGTCATTTTGCTATAAATTGAGTGAATAATTATTAAATGTGTGGAAAAGTGTTGAAATAATTAGCTTTTTATTAAATATATTAATAACTTATAAACGACAAGATATGAAACAAATTGTTGGGTATATTGTTATCAAATTAAAGTTTTATTTTTAAATATATTTTTGTATTATAAGTACAATAATATTATTAATGACCCAAATATTCATTAACTGAATTGAAGATATAATTCACTTTTAATGGTTTTTAATTGTTTTTGTGCCGAATATTGGATACAAACTATTTTAAGCATATTTTTTATCAGACATTAGAATAAATGAAAATTAAATAAAAACAAATCAAATTGAGAACTGATCACAGATTTAGTCCATATTTTTGCAGATTTCTTATACAGTATAAGAAAGCATTTTCTTCTTTCGATTATTGCAATCATTGGTTATTAATAATAGACAACGCTTTTGATGATTGAGAACTCAATCGGAGATCATTTAAAGTGTAATTGACTTAATAATAGCATTTTGAAAGCAATCGTCCATTTGTTTGATCAATGAATGGGTGAGTCGTCGACGGGTCGAGCGCTCAGTCCTACGATAGATGGAAAGAGAGCTGTCCCTCATTGATGGCGATTCGCAGTTTTTCCCTCATTATATCGATAGTGATATAATCGGGAAGTTTGAGATAATTAACACAAGTCATGACACTCGGCAAACAGTCGGGACTCTCCACGCCTTCAATGGTTTTGCGAACAATAGTGAGCGGAGGCGTCAAACTTCGGAACCCTCCGACCGGAAGACGCGGAGAACCGCTGACAAACTGTAAGAACTTTCGCTGATCTTCAACCGTATAGGAGTTCAGGATTTCAAAGAGGAATCGTATGGCACGGCTGTCGTGAGTGTATCCGTGATCTGTTTTGCAGCACTCCATCAGCATCTTTACGTCCCATTGCTTTTGATTACTTCCGCAAAACAATTGTTCCATTTCTTCGGGAAAGAAGACCTGAAGGTGTGTCGACGGGAATACTGAATCAAAGCCTTCCCGGAAGGCCTCCATTTGTCGGTTCACTCCCTCGACAAGAGTCCAGTGACATAACAGACGCACGTATTGCTCGATGTTATCAATGGAAACACCGATATCTCGACCGCCTTTTCTAAGTTCAATATTTGGATAACCGGGTAATGTATAGTCGAGGTTCAGGTCTTCAATACTACAGCCGTGGAGTTTCAATGTTTCGAGTTTCTCTTTATTGCCATCGTTTTGCTGTCATTGAAAAAACAATTTATTAATTATAGACATTATACCAATCGCTATGACTAGACATACAATTTTGAGTTTTTGTTGCGCTATTTTCTCCATTTCGACGACAGACCGGGAAAATGTAGAATCGATTTGTTGCATATCTGCGATACTCAACGATAACTCCTGACTCAGAAGCCATTTGTAGAATATAGGACTCAATGGTATGTCAATCTAAAAACAATCAACAATTAATACAAATCGCAATATAAACGACAGAAACATTCATACCATTCGTGAGTCCATCAGTGCTTTGGCTACAAATTTTCCTAACAGTTTGAATCTTTGGCGAGATTTCGAGAGTTGTCCCGCTTTTGTGGTTCGACCGATGGGTGCGGGAAACAGACCAGAGGGTGAGTGCATGTATTGAACTGATGGCTGATTAGTTTGAATTTGATTATTCAATTGGTTTTCATTAGCATTAGTAGAAGAAGTGGCTGTAATCTTGTGGTTGGGTTGAGGAATGACTACTTTGGGTGCGGACACAGCCTCTCCTCTCCACATCTCGAGGTCTGAGCGCTGCAGCTCTTTAGAGACGAGGGCATAGAACTCGAGAGTTGGCCCCAAACCAGTTCCCACTTCGTTCTCGTATTGTATTTCAAGCAAAGCTTTAGAGTTTCCCAAATCGTGTAAAACAGTTTCCGCCTGTTTTAAGATGTCATCGCGAGAGACGGTTCGCTTCCGTCTGTCCAGCCGTGGAGTCACTCTTTCGCTCGAATCATTGCCCGTCAGTTCGGGCGCACTGTCTAACAGTCGTTGAAGGGCTCGGTCTCTATCAAAACACGTCACGTAAAACAATAGGTATCGCGTCTCGAATGGGAAGAGAAAGGGACACGAATACGCGATTTGGGACAACCAGTTCGGGATATTGCCCGTCATTATCACTAACGGGTCCTGTAGTTGACGATTGGCTTTTGCGGTCAATTTAACATTAATAAAGTCTTGAAGAGGTAGAGCACTGTTGTAAGGGTCGGGCAGTTTGTAGAGCCAACCCCAATGACGGCTCAAACCGTATATAACTCTCAATAGTGTGAGCACTTCTAACGACAGATCCTGAACTGTGATATTTGATGGCAATTGAGGCTTAAGATAGGGGTCTAAAGGCGACGAAACGTTTGGCGCTTTGCCTTCAACCCAGAGCTCATCTTTCTTTTTGTTGGCTCCCTTTCCACCAGAACTTCCTTTATTACCTTTCCTTCCGCTTTGATTAGAGTTTTGGTTACCATTATTTGAGTTCCTACTCGTTAGGCATTGACTCGACGTTAAGTTAGAGATGGGATTGGATGAAGACGATGGACTGCAGACGCCCTCCACATAGGCTTTGTAGTGAATAGTGTGAGTGGCGACCCATATGTTCGCGTGACCCATAGGCGCTTCCGACTCATTGTCCGTCTCGTGTCCATCAGATCCGTGAGTGTTGTGTCCGTAAGCGTATTGTTTGATCGCCTGATAGACAGTCATATTGTAAGGCAGGGGCTGTTCGCCGATATAGAACTGAAGTCGATGTCTGCCCTGGTTTTGGCTGATCATCATCGCCGCCATATTGTCGTCGAACTCTTCGTCGGAAATGTCATCATCGCTGGCGTCTTCGTCCTCATCCCTGATCTTTCCGTAACCTCTGATCACTAAATAGCGTTCAATCGCCTGAACCAAAGCCAACGGATCTATTTTGACGGGTCCTCCTCTCCATTGGCGCAGATTCGCACAGTCGGGATGTCGTTGTAAATTGCACTTCAATTGGTGAGTATTGAAGAACTTAAGAGCACTCGCGCCACGAATACTGCCGGTTCCGGAGCCGACCAAGTCGTGGACTCTGACCGGAAACTGTTCCAATTGGGAGACACAAGCGTTCAACTTATTGACTAAAGCCGCGAGTGGTGTGAAATCGATATGTGCTGTCGCTATGGAATCCATTTGAAACGTGTCTTCGAGTGGAGTGCCGAAGAAGACGTGAAGAAAACTACGGAGTCTTTGGTCACGACATTCGTTGAAATCGGTGTTAGAGACGAGGAAATTAAGAAAACGTGTGACGAGTCCGGAGTGGTTCAACTCAAATGAAGAGATGTCGCCCTCCATCACAACCGAACGAATGTCTTCGAGTGCTTTGATATGATTATCGTTCAACATATCGATGGCTTTCGTCAAACGATTCAGAATATTAAGAGACGGATGAGATTTAGTGTAAGTGTCGCCGACTTCGGCAGTCTCTTCATCTTTGAAGTACTTGTCCTCAAAAGCCTTCGCCTGTTCTTTAATCCAAAGCCGAATCTTTTCTCGGTTTCCGCTGTTATTCGGCGAACGCGGAGAAGAGGTCCGGGAGATGGAGGTGTGATCTGACGAATGGGAGACCAACTGAGAGCGACCCGAAGAGAGGCCACTATTGGAAGAGACGAGAGCGGGTGAGCTGTTGTTCCAACGGCCCCAACGCGCCGGATGTAGGCTTTGAAAGAAAGCACTTGTCTTAGCGGCAGCCGAACTGAATCTGAAGGCCGGACGGCCGCGACTACTATGGGATGCGGTATGTGTTGGCACTGATGTGTTTGCACTCAACAAATTGGTTACATTATTATTGGCGGACGTGTTTTCGCCAATAAATATCGGGAGAGATATATAAGGAGTGGTGAGTGTTGTCGACATTTCAGATTCAGTAGAATAGTTTCGGTTCAGATTAGAGGCCGAGCTATGAGTGCTATAAGAGCGCAGATTGAGTGATGAGTTGTTATCGCATTCACTTCTAGTCTTTCGGGTCGCACCCGAACTGCTAGAGCTCACTGTCTTTCGAGTCCGCTTTCGCTTTAGGGTCTCATCGGCTCTACTGATAGGAGGACTCCATTAGTGTTATATTTAATACAAAATTTAAGGGATTTATCTATTTTTGAATATTGATTCAGAATCCGGTAAAGCGATGGAAGATATTCATCATATGATTATTTATCATAAGATTAGGTAAGGGTTGGATCATCAGGTGTTGGCATTCAATTGCATCATAATTTTCATCTCAATCAATCAAATCTCTGTATTTATAAACTACTCTAAACTTATATTTTAACAAATTTAAAATAAATGAAAATTATAATATATTATCTTAAATTGTTTGAATTGAGATTATAATAATGATGTAATTGTCAATTAAATACATTTGATAACAAGTAAACATTAGACATACCCGGTGTTGACTAAATGGTCGGACACAGCGACCGAGTCCTCAGCACTTCGGGCGGACATTATGTCCGGCGAGGGAGCGGTTGGAGTGACGGGAACTGAAGTGCTGAGAGAGGAGAGCGATTGAGCGGACGCACAGTTCGAGACATTATTATTAAATCCATTTTGCAATGCATTTTGGACTGTATTTGCAAACAAGTCGGTCGACACATCACAGGGAGGCGTCGCCTCCAGTGGCGATGAGTTGTTCGGAGGGCTTATATTCATTGTGGTCTCGAAGAAAGCAGAATGAGATTGTGATGGATATATGGGCGCAGAACTGGAACCAGCGATCGGTTCCATTTTGCAGACGGGAAGTGAGGTTATGGTTGACGGAGATATCGCAGTGGACGCCGA
The DNA here is from genome assembly GCA_905368565.1 of Medioppia subpectinata. Taxonomy (NCBI): domain Eukaryota; kingdom Metazoa; phylum Arthropoda; class Arachnida; order Sarcoptiformes; family Oppiidae; genus Medioppia; species Medioppia subpectinata. The sequence continues at coordinate 17,468 of CAJPIZ010000611.1, forward strand.
CTCGGCGTTGTCCTCGCCTTTGGAAAGTTTCTGGATTTGATGGATAACGCCTTCTCGTCGGAAATATATGGCAAAAACGTCCGGAAGTTTCTCCATAAGAATGTTAGCCATTTGAGTGGCGCCGACAACGATCCTGAGGTCGGGTGAGGCCAACATCGTCGCGATATGACTCGACACGTCCTGATTCTTGAGCACTGACTTTAATAAATCATTTGATGCATAGTATATAATACGCAACAATGCTTTGAGGCACTTATGGCGAACCGCCGGTCCCGCGGAACTGCTGTACACTTCGTATAATACATTGAAAAGTGATTTTACAAAAGCACTCGCCATCTCTGGCTCCTTCTCGAGACTGTCGGCGCGCGGATCCACATTACGGCCACTCGTATGCGACAAACTCACGATATCGGAGGCGCAGTTGACTCGGCGTTGAACTGCACGCGAAGTTCCCGTTTCTTCGTTGATCTGTTGCATTGAATTGAAGTCAATGACATACGTTCTGCCCATCGCTGACAAACTGATCTCGTCTTCGCCAGACTGATGGGCCGCTTCAATGATGCGACTGTCGATATTGCTGTAGGGATGCCATAAACCCCTGTCATCTTTCCATTGCCAGAGTATTGCATCCAATTGTACGCCCGTTTGTTTGCAGAGAAGACTGTCCACAGAAAAGATACCATCGGTAGGCAATCGTGGCATTAGTTCTCCGATTAGAGACGTTATCTCAAAGAGTTCTTGTGGACTGCGATTCACTAATTCGATGTCGTCTTTAGTAGAGCTCGAGCCGAGCAATAGGTAGCGAAGGGTTTCGCAAATATCTATATTTCGCAACAATAGGTTTAATGAAAAAATGCTTCAAATCATTAATTAATTCAATACTTACTTAGTTTTAAGAGTTGAACCGCTATTTCAGGACATGAGGAACACATTACGGAAAGCATGCGAATGACACTAACGAAAGTACCGGTGCTTATAATCGGTGGTATAACTACTAATAGTTGTTGTAAATTAGTTAATAAACTGTTGGAAGCAATTTCACTAATAATGGCGAACTCGAGTTGAAAGCAGTCAACTAATCGTGAAAACGCTAAACAAATACTTTCTACGGACTTCTTGTCCGGATGTGTCAAATGAGAGCTCAATGTTGTGAGTGATTCCTGAACTAAGGAGAACTCATCGACAGTTAAATTTTGACAGCAATTGGCTGTAATCGAAAGGGCAGAGCGCTGGGCGTTGATCGAGAAGAAGTCCAAATACGTGAGACACGCCGACACCCCTCGGGCGTGAAGTATGGCTTTGCTGTGACGGCGGGACAGCATTTCCAAAGCAGTCAACGACTGTTCGGCGACATCCATACACTGAATCACTTGCAGTTTCTCTAGAAAAACAGGAACCGCGTCCACAACTACTGCCGAAGAGCGGGGCAACGATTCCATCATATATGTGAGGGCACGACACGCGTGGTTCATAATATCGAAATTATGCTCCATTGACAAGAGTGTGATGAGCGCCGGCACCACTTGTTTGACCGGAAAACCTCCTAATGTGTCCTCATTGCCCATAACCAAGAGTTGGCACATTTCCATCACTGCCTGTAACTGTTGTCCTTCGTCTCCACTGGCCTGCAGTCCTTGAAGCAGTTGATGGGCTTTACTGCTAGAACTCGTGCCAATTGATCGGTTCAATAGGTGTTGCATTCGTGGTCCCAATGCACCGAACAGATGGGGTGGCAGTCCTTTAGCTTCGAGTAAAGCCTGTAAGCGTCCCATTTCGCTGTCATCGGATTCACTGTCGGCCGAACCGACCAACACATTGGCTACAGAAGCGACCGAAGCCGCCACAGACGTCGATTGAGTTCCGGCCGCCGGACTCGCGGATGAATTGTTTAGAGAGGAACCCTCTATACGAGAAGTGTCTGAATTGGAAACATCTTCATCCATACCACCACTCCTTGTGTTGCTTCTGAGTAGACCGAGTCGTCCACTACTCCCTCCTCCAGAATTAGAGGTAGTATTTGGTCCGAAAGATGAGGTTCCGGCGGCACCAGAACTTGAACTCAATGACGGATTGGTTGGCGCTTTGGTATTGAGGCGGGAGGAACGCCGACGCGAACTGCTGGCACACGACCCCGTTGTAGACGCCCTCTCCAGACCTATTGTTTGCTCCCCCGACGGCTCGCGTGAACTACTCGTACCAATTCTGGTGTTCGACAATAAACGAGAATTACTTTTAAAACGTTTGCCGCGAAACGAGTCCTCAATATTAGCGGCGAAGGCCTGATTGGAATCGCTTCGCTGTGAGGCCTCTGAATGCGATTGTGATGTCTGTGCAGAAGATGTCTGAAGTAGTGACGAATCGCAAGTCGTCCACAACTTCTTTCGTGGCCTTCCTTTGCGTTTCGGTATTTCAACAGAAGACGACGGAACAGACCTTTCCTTTCCGACGCTTAAGTTGATTGCAGTTAACTCTTTATCTGCAATAATAAACACATTTCCCTTTAGACTAACAAATATACACTCATTAGCGATGCGACAAACCTATAGACGATTCCTTCTTTGCTCTCTTTCCGGGAGAAACGTCTTCTTCTGATAAGCGTTTGTTTGATTTGTTTTTAATCGAGAGATCGCTTACACAGTCTTGTGTTTGCAGTGAAGTGGAAGCGAATGGCAGATCTCCAGAACTTACACTTTTATTCAATAAATCCCTTTTTGAGGCTAAAGATTTGGAACTAAAGGCAAAGTAAAGACAATTGAATCAAATCATATCGA